>JAQZBX010041341.1:0-22375 GCA_029593785.1 Cabassous unicinctus
GAAACTAAGATTGAGGTAATAACAACAGCCAATATTTAGCGTGGTGCCTTACTACATGCCAAGCACTGTTCTGAGAGTTTTATTGAATTAACTCATTGAATCTTCACACAAACCTAATGGAAATGGAATATTATCATCTTGATTTCACAGAGGAGGAAACTGAAGCCCAAAGAAATGAAGTAACTTGACCAAGGTCTTACAGTTAATAAGTGGCAAAACTGAAATCTAAACTCTGGCAGCCCAGTTTCAGAACCTGCCCTTAAATACCACAGCAATGGAAATGTCAAATATAACAAATGGAGATGTGCTGACATGGACAAATCTCCAAAATAACTAAAGCTGAAAAGCAAGGTACCAAACTGTGGCTAAGGTGTACTTCAATTTGTTGGAAAAACAGATTTGCTTCCAAGTGAATCACATGCTAGAATAAGGGCAGCTTGGTTCAAAGTAAGTGAAATTCACCTTTTAGTATGAGATTAAAAATTGGTGTCTTTACAATATGAGTATGTCTAAACACTTATAAACGAGTGGAAATTTCCAAAAGAAATTTCTGGAGAGAGAGACTTCTTTTTCATTGTGTATCCTATTTTGTTGATTTTTTTTTTTTTTAAACCAAGAGCACGTTGAACTTTTATAATAAAAAAATAGTTGATTTGTTGTTGTTGTTGTTTTAAAGACACCTAGTTTGGGAGACTGTTTGCTCTAAGGTAGCAGTGATTGCCTCTGGAAAAGGTGGGAGTGAAATGTATTTCACTGTAAATTTCCATGTCTAGGGACACACAAATCAACCCCACCCCAGAGTCTCTTCCTAAAATTTAATATAATAAGATAGTAAATAGATGTCTGCCTCCAATTATTTCATAAAGTTCTTTCTTACCCAGCTTTTCCCTCCAGACCAGGGCTAAGGTGAAGTTAATTTTATTTAGCACAAATGTCATTAAACTAGAGTGACATATGTAACTGCCACTTAGGGTTTGCTTACTCTAATAGTACTTCAAATTTCTTAATGATGATACTGTTAAAATCATGGGCTCTTATTTCCCCACAAAATAATATTTATTAATTTAAAAAGAGAAACATAGTAGCTTTACAATGTAGAAGCCTGACAGACATCACCTTAACCAAGTGATTGAAATGACCACCAGTAATGGGGCAAATCAGCAGCCCGTGTTTCCTGAGGCCACAATATCACTTCTGTGGTATTCCCGCTACAAATACGTCACGATCAGACAAACCTGAGTGGAAGGTCCTACAAAATTACTGACCAGCAATCTTTAAAAGTGTCTGGGGGCTCTCTCTGCCTAGAGGAGCCCACACCAAATCTTGGTGTGTATTTCCATCTTTTTCTCCCATTTCTCAGCAAGCTCTGTTCTTTCCCCCATTTCCCAACAAATTCTTTTTACTGGCATAACTAAAAAAAAAAAAGTGCCTGGGGGAACAGATGTAGCTCAGGTGGTTGAGTGTTGCTTCCCATGTATGAGGTCCCAGGTTTGATCCCCAGTATCTCAAAAAACACAGCTCTCATTGGGGAGCCAATGTAGCTCAATGGTTGAGCACTTGCTTCCCATGTACGAGGTCCTGGATTCAATCCCCCATACCTCCTAAAAAAAAAAAGGAAAGAAAAGAAAAGAAAAAAAGGTGTCTGTACTTGTCATGAATGACAAAGACAGACCAAGGAACTGTTCCACAGTAAAGGTGACTATAGAGGCTTGACAACTAAATGCAATGTATGATCTTGGATTGGATTCTGGCCAGATAAAGACAATAGTGGGACAATTTTTAATAAAGCGTAGAGATTAGATCAGGGGTCTGCAAACTTTCTCTGTGAATATTTAGGCTTTTAGGCCAAGCAATGACAGCACCTCAGGTCTCCTCACCACTCAACTCTGCCTTTGCAGGACAAAAGCAGCCATTGATAAGGAGTAAACAAATGGGCGTGGCCGCGTTCTGAAAAAAATTTATTATGGGCACTCACATTTGAATTTCATATAATATTCACATGTCATAACATAGTTTTCTTTCCATTTTTCCCCAACCATTTAAAAATGCAAAAAAACATTCTTAGATAGCAGACCCTACAAAAAGAGATGTTTGGCAGGGATGGGCACACAGATCATAGTTTGCCAACCCCTGTGTAAGATAACAGTATTAATCATTGTACTCTGGTTGTGTAAGAGAGTGTTCCTGATTCCAGGCAATCCACATGGAAGTATTTAGAAATAAAGTGGCATCCTGTTTCCAACATGTCTCTGCCAACAAGTGGTTGTCCAACCTCAGCTTGCACACCTCTATTTCATTATAGGACAACATAGACAATTAGGAAATTATTTATCAGCTTGAAAACACATAGTTCTATGTGAATCAAATGCTAGAACAAATGCAATTATTTCTAAGTGAATGAGATTGGCCTTTGGTACAAGAGATAAAATTGGCATTTTTCAGATACAATGTGATAGAGTAAGCAGGCCAGCCAGGTGGAGCTAATGTTTAACCAGTGCACCACCTAGTGGTCAGTGCTTGAACAGCGGGTTCTGTGAAACGACCAACGTCTCCCTGCAAAAGGTCAGAGGAAAAAAAGGCTACATTAATTTTAATTTTATTTTGACACCCAGCAGAATAGAAATTCATGATTTTAATAAAATCCTAAAATAATACAAGGAAATTCCAAATTTCTAGCAGGAAATTGGACTTATCTATTTCCTGTGCAGGGAAAAAATGAAGGTCCCAAAAAGAAGGCACCTCTAGCCTAAGGTAACTTTCGAATTCAGAGGTAAAGCTGAGAGAAAGTGAGAGATGAGTAAGATCAGGGGGAATCAGGGGCTGCCCCAAACCTGAATCCAGTCTTCCCCTTTAAGAAAATTTGACAAATTACTTTCCAGAGATTTACTGAATCAACTCATTTAATTTTCACAAAAGCCCAATGGGAAAGGATTATTATCATCTTCGAGGATACCAAGAGCCACGGAAGTTAATTAACTTCACCAACAAGAAAACTCCAATTAGTTTGTCAAATACTCACTTCCAGTGTATTTCTCCATGGCCAAAGCCTGTCAACATATATAACTCATCCAACAGTTTTACAGAATTGGCAGGTCATCATAACCTGATTCTAATCAAATCATCAATTTTATTTTACCCACAAAGTCTACAATTTATTTTGACAAAGTCAGGCAAAGCAGAGCAACCAGTTGTATGTGTAGCTCAGTAGATATGGTCCCTGTGATGGTATTGTATATGGCCAATCAGCGCTCTCAATTATCCTAGACGTACTCTCAGGGATCTGCTAGTTTTCAGTAAGAATTTTAAAATTTTGTCTTTTTATTTCATGACAATATAAA
Source organism: Cabassous unicinctus (assembly GCA_029593785.1). Taxonomy (NCBI): domain Eukaryota; kingdom Metazoa; phylum Chordata; class Mammalia; order Cingulata; family Chlamyphoridae; genus Cabassous; species Cabassous unicinctus. Next base: position 3,339 of record JAQZBX010041341.1, read on the forward strand.
CAACCTAATGTTCTGGGTCATCTGGGTAAACTTTTTACAATTAAAATTTTTTTGTGTGTTACTAGAGTCAGCCCATCATTTCAACCTGTTGACATCTTTGGATCTAGAATTTAGTATACTTTCCAGGTTTGTACCAGCTTCAAGTCTGAAGAGTCTGCTTCATTTTCATCCATAGCAGGCAGTCACTAGATATTGCCCCAAGCCTCATTTAATCTTTACAACATTCTTGTTATTAACGATGCCTAGAAAGTGATGGTGAGTGTGAGCCAGGCGATATTAATCCTATTTTACAGGGGAAGTAAAACCAGAGCTAGTGTCTAAGGATGGTCCCCAGTGAAGCATGCCCCAGTCTTCAAGTGGAGTCTCCTTGCACACTGAATCTGGCTGGGCCTGTGACTTACTTTTCACCAAGGGAACACAGCGGAATTTAGACTGTGCTGATTCTGGGCCTACACCTTAATACAGCCCATTTGTGCTTTTGGGGGCCATAAGCCACTGTTTAAGAAGCCTGGCTGGAGAGACCTACTGAAGAGTCCTCCTGGGTGGCCACATAGCGAGGGCACATGGAGACCAAGAAGCCCTAAGCTTGCATGGAGAGAGAAAGAGGGAGGCCCGGCTTTCCAGTCATCTCTGCAAGGTGCCATATATGCACGGGAACCCATCTTGGATCTTCCAGCCCACGGGAGCCACCAGATGACAGCAGCCCCTGTTGGCATTATGTGGCGTAGAAGTGCCCTGCTGAGCCCCATTAACCTACAAACGCACCAGAGAAAAGAAAGTGGTTGCTGTTTCAAGCCACTACATTTTGGGATTTTTTTTTTTTCCACTCCAAAAGATAGACAGAACAATGTGTACAGTGTTGTGGCAGTTGTCACTTTATTACCTCTCAGCTTCACATTCCTTTGGCAGCTGGCACAATGTTAAACTCAATAGAAAACACTCAAAGGACATTCCAGGATGGAGGGAGCTTCCTTCCTGGTTCCAGTGGCTCTTTCATTAGGCTCCTGGAGAGAATACTTTTTTCTTCACTGCTCAGCTCTTGGCCAGGTGCCTGCAGGACACAACTCTCCCCAGCATTTGGGCACCACATGTTTTCTCCAGCTCTCGACTCTGGCAGCGGTGGTGTAGTTAGGAGCCCCAAACAGTGCAACCCTGCAGGCCTGCAGCCCAGGTCACAGCTCCCTACACACTCTCCTTGGGATCTGGGGGCTCCCCATCCAGTTAGGCAGTCACCCAACCTTGTCCCACCCTGTTCCAAGCTGAGCACAGGAGTGCTGGGCTCCTCCAGAGGGCGGTCTCTTTTGTACCTGGTCCCAGTAGCACCTGGAGCAGTGCCCCAACCCACTCTGTGTGGCCACCCATCCTCCTTGGTGGCCGGCGCCCCCAGCAGGCTTGTTTCCCATGGTGCTCCTGACTCTGACCCCAGGCACTCCAGGCCTCATATCAGCAGAGGTGCCCCCAAACTGCTCTGTGCCTGCCTGCCAGCCCCATCTGGCCTGCGCCCCACGGGGGTTGCTTCCTACTTGCCCAGCAACTGTGGCCCAGGTCTGGGTAGGGCATGCTGGGAAACTTCTTCTCCATCCAGTGGACGGTTATCACACCTTCTTCAGTGAAGTCTGAATCCCCCTCTCAAGTTTGTCCTCCTTGGGCACTCTCCCTCAGTCTTAGGGTAACTTTTAGAAATATTTTCCCATCATTTTAGTTATTCTCCTATCATAGTTTAATTTTTGTTTTTTTGAGGTACCAGGGGCCGGGATTTGAAACTGGGATCTCATACATGGGAAGCTGGCACTCAAACACGGAGCCATATCAGCTTCCTAGAGTTGGTTTTTTAATTTGTTTTCCTTGTAGTTTGTTTTTGTTTTTTTCAGGAGGTACTGGGAACTGAACCTGGGACCTCCCATGTGGGAGGCAGGAGCTCAACCACTTGAGCCATCTCTGCTTCCAATAATTTTTTTTTAAATGCACTGGATACACATAAAATTTTTTTGAATCAAGCAATATGTTACACAATGTATTTGGTTCATAGTAATGCATTCATACAGTATTCATCCTTTTGTGTCTGGCTTGCTTGGCTCAACATAATGTCCTCCAGGTTCATCCATGTTGTCATCTGCTTTACAACTTCATTTCTTCTTACAGTTGCATAATATCCCATCGTGTGAATAGACCACCGTTAGTTTATCCATTCTTCTGTTGATGGACACCTGGGTTATTTCCAGTTTTTGGCAAGGGTGAATAATGTTGCTATGAACATCGGTGTGCAGATGTCTGTTTGTGTCACTGCCCTCAGTCCTTCTGGGTATATACCCAGTAGTGGTATTGCCGGGTCACGTGGCAAGTCTGTAGTCAACTTCTTTAGGAACTGCCAAACAGTCCTCCACAGCAGCTGTACCATTCTGCATTCCCACCAACAGTGAAGAAGTGTTCCTATCTCCCCACATTCTCTCCAACACTTGTAGTTCTGTCTTTTTAATAGTGGCCATTCTGATAGGTGTGAAATCATTTCTCATTGTAGTTTTGATTTGCATTTCCCTAATCATGAGTGATGTTGAGCATTTCTTCATGTGCTTTTTTTCTGTCATTTGCATTTCTTCTTTGGAGAAATGTCTATTCAAGTCTTTTGCCCACTTTATAATTGGGTCATTTGTCTTTTTATTGTTGAGTTGTAACATCTCTTTATATATCCTGGATATTAAACCCTTATCAGATATGTGATTTCCAAATATTTTTTCCCATTGAGTTGGCTGCCTTTTCACCCTTTTGACAAAGTCCTGTGAGGTGCAAAAGTATTTAATTTTGAGGAGGTCCCATTTATCTATTTTTTGTTTTGTTGCGCATGCTTTGGGTATAAGGTGCAAGACACCACCACCTACTACAAGGTCTTGAAGACGTTTCCCTACATTTTCTTCTAGTAGTTTTATGGTCTTGACTTTTATATTTAGATCTTTGATCCATTTTGAGTTGATTCTTGTATAGGGGGTGGGATAGGGGTCCTCTTTCATTCTTTTGGTTATAGATATCCAGTTCTTCCAACACCATTTGTTGAAGAGACTGTTTTTTCCCAATAGCATGAACTTGGTAGGTTTGTCAAAAACCGGTTGACTGTATAGGTAAGGGTTTATTTCTGGGTTCTCAATTCTATTCCCTGATTGATGTGTCTACCTTTATGCCAGTACCATGTTGTTTTGACCACTGTAGCTTTATAATATGTTTCAAGTTCAGGCAGTGAAATTCCTCCTACGTTGTTCTTCTTTTTTAGAATGCTTTTGGCTATTCGAGTGCACTTACCCTTCCAGATGAATTTGGTAATTGCTTTCTCTAATTCTGTAAAGTAAGCTGTTGGGATTTGATTGGTATTGCATTGAATCTATAAATCAGTTTGTGTAAGATTGACATTTTCACGATATTTATTCTTCCAATCCATGAACATGGAATGTCTTTCCATTTGTTTAGGTCTTTTAATTTTTCTTTTAGCATTGTTTTGTAGTTTTCTGTATATAGGTCCTGTACTTCTTTGGTTAAATTAACTTCTGGGCATTTGAGTCTTTTTGTTGCTATTGAAAATGGAATTTTCCCCCTGATTTCCTCTTCTCGTTGTTCAGGACTAGTGTACAACAACATTACTGATTTTTGCATGTTGATCTTGTATCCTGCCACTTTGCTGAACTCATTTATTAGCTCAAGTAGCTTTTTTGTGGATACTTCGTGATTTTCTAAGTACAGGATCATGTCATCTGCAAATAGTGAGAGTTTTCCTATTGCCATTGAATAACAATGGTGACAGTGATCATCCTTGTCTTGTTCCCAATCTTAGAGAGAAAGCTTTCAACCTTTCCCCATTGAGTATGATGTTGGCTGTGGGTTTTTCATATATGTCTTTTATCATTTTGAAGACTTTTCCTTCTATTTCTATCTTTTGAAGTGTTTTTAATCAAAAAAAGGATGCTGGATTTTGTTGAATGCCTTTTCTGCATCGATTGAGATGATCATGTGGTTTTTTTCCTTCAATTTGTTAATGTGGTGTATTACATTGATTGATTTTCTTATGTTGAACCAGCCTTGCATACCAGGAATAAAGCCCACTTGGTCGTGATGTGTAAGTCAAATGCTGTTGGATTTGATGTGTAAGTATTTTATTGAGAATTTTTGCATCTATGTTCATTAGAGAGATTGGCCTGTAATTTTCTTTTCTTGTAGAATCTTTATCTGGCTTTGGTATTAGGGTGATGTTGGCTTCATAAAATGCGTTGGGTAATTTTCCCTCCTCTTCAATTTTTCGGATGAGTTTAAACAGGACTGGTGTTAATTCTTTTCAAAATACTTTGTAGAATTCACCTGTGAAGCCATCTGGTCCTGGACTTTTCTTTGCTGGGAGATTTTTGATGACAGATTCAATATCCTTAAATGTGATTAGTTTGTTAAGTTCTTGTATTTCTTGTAGCGAAATTTGTCCATTTCAAATTTCTAGGAATTTGTCCATTTCATCCAGATTGTCTAATTTGTTGGCATATAGTTTCTCATAATATCCTCTTATGGTTCTTTTTATTTCTGTGGGGTCATTCTAACTTCCCCCCTTTCATTTCTGATTGTATTTATTTACATCTTCTCTCTTTTTTTCTTTGTTAGTCTAGCTAGGGGTTTGTCAATTTTATTGATCTTCTCAAAGAACCAGCTTTTGGTTTTGTTGATTTTCTCTATTGTTTTTCTGTTCTCATTTTCATTTATTTCTGCTCTAATCTTTATTATTTCTTTCCTTCTGCTTGCTTTGGGATTGGTTTGCTGTTCTTTTTCTAGTTTCTCCAGCTGTTCAGTTAAATCTTTGAGTTTAGCTCTGTCTTCTTTTTTAATATTGGCATTTAAGGGCTATAAATTTCCCTCTCAACACTGCCTTCACTGTATCCCGTAAGTTTTGATACGTTGTATTCTTGTTTTCATTTGTCTCAATGTATTTACTGATTTCACTTGCAATTTCTTCTTTGACACACCAATTATTTAAGAGTGTGTTGTTCAGTCTCCACACATTTGTGAATTTACTTTTTTCCTGTCTATTATTGATATCTAGTTTCATTCCATTATGATCTGAGAAGGTGCTTTGTATAATTTCAATCTTTTTATATTTGTTGAGAGCTGCATTGTGCCCAAACATGTGGTCTATCCTGGAGAAAGATCCATGGGCACTTGAGAAGAATGTATAACCCGCTGAGTTTGGATGCAGTGTTCTGTATATGTCTGTTAGGTCTAACTTGTTTATCATATTGTTCAAGTTCTCTGTTTCCTTGTTGATCATCTGTCTACTTGTTCTATCTAATGATCTGAGTGGGGTGTTGAAGTCTCTAATGATTATTGTAGAAATGTCTATTTCTCCCTTCATATTTGCCGGAGTTTGTCATATATATTTTGGGGCATCCTGGTTAGGTACGTAGATATTTATGACTGTTATACCTTCCTGGTGGATCATCCCTTTTATTAATATCTAATGGCCTTCTGTATCTCATAACTTTTTTGCATTTAAAGTCTGTTTTGTCTGATATTAGTATAGCTACCCCTGATCTTTTCTGGTTACTATTCACGTGGAGTATCTTTTACCAGCCTTTCACTTTCAGCTGGTTTGTATCTGGGTCTAAGGTGAGTTTCTTATAAGCAGCATATGGATGGCTCATGTGTTTTTATCCATTCTGTCAGCCTGTATCTTTTGATTGGGGAGTTTAATCCATTCACATTCAATGATATTACTCTAAATGCGCTATTTACTTCCTCCATTTTATTCTTTGGTTTTCATATGTCATCTTGTTTTTGTCTGTCTTTTTACTCTTTTGGTTATCCTTTCTGCGATTCTTTCTTCTATACTCTCCTCCAAGCCTCTCTCTCCTGCCTTTTTCTTTCAGGTTCTAAGGCTTCCTTTAATATTTCCTGCTAAGGTGGGTTCTTTTTTTTTTGCAAACTCTCTTAGTTTCTGTTTGTTTTTTAATATTTTAGACACACCTTCATATTTGAAGGACAGTTTTGCTGGATAAAGAATTCTTGGCTGGCAGTTTTTTTCTTTCAGTTTCCTAATTGTACCATACCATTGTCTTCTCACCTCCATGGTTTCTGAAGAGAAATCTGCACTAAGTCTTACAGGACATCTCTTGTACATGATCGTTTGCTTCTCTCTTGCTGCTCTGAGAATTTTCTCTTTATCTTTCACATTTGACATTCTGAGTAGTATGTGTGTTGGAGTAGGTCTATTTGGATTTATTCTGATTGGGGTACAGTGCGCTTCTTGGACATGTAAGTTCATTTCTTTCATGAGAGTTGGGAAATTTTCAGCTATTATTTCCTCAAATACTCTTTCTGCCCCTTTTCCCTTCTCTTCTCCTTCTGGAACTTCCATGACACATATGTTGTTGCATTCTGTGTTGTCATTCAACTCTCTGAACCCCTGCTCAATTTTTTCCATTCTTTTCTCGCTCTGTTCTTTACTCTCTTCAATTTTAGCTATTCTGTCTTCGGTATCACTTATTCTTTCTTCTATCATTTCGAGTCTGCTGTTGTATGCCTCAAATATGTTTTTGACCTCACCTATTGTGTCTTTCATTCCCATGAGCTCTGTTCCTTTTCTGTTCAGGATTTCAAATTCTTCTTTGCATTCGTTCAATGTCTTCTTGATGTCATTTATCTCTTTAACTATATTGTCTTTAAAGTCATTAATTTGATTTTGGAAATTTGTGTGCATCTCGCTGATTAGTTCTCTCAAATTCTGCATCTCTTCTGGGGCTTTGATGTACTCCTTTTCTTGGGCCATGTCTTCTATTTTCTTAGTATGGCTTGTAATTTTTTGCTGGTGTTTAGGCATCTGATCAGGATGTAGTTTACTCAGATGCTCAATCTCTTTCGCTTTTGTAGGGATTTAGAGGCAAGAGGCTGTGAGTTACCGCTGCTCTTTGATTTTTGGCTCAACCTGGATTGTTAGGATTGTCCTGCTGGTTGTTCAAAACTGGTCACTGGACCCAGTAATTGGTTGTAGAGTCACTTCCTAGCGCCTAGGCAGGGAGGCTATAGAGGCCAGAAAAAGCCTCTCCTACTTATTTTTAATTTTCTCATGTGCACTTCCTTGGTCTGCCAGGAGATGGTGCTCTTTGGAAAATCTCCGTTCAATGCCTGGTCAGAGTGTATTTGTTGCAACACAGACCAGATCATTGTGATAGAGCTTCCTGTCTGGAGGCTAGGAGCCTTGTAATTCAAACTTTCTCTGAGACAGTTCTCCATCCTTCTCTGGCAGCCCCCTCCCTTTTCCCAGCTAGGAAATATTTCCACTCCACTCTGAGTCCTCAACAATCAGTCCCTGTTAGTAGAGGAGGAGATTGGGAGGATTGTATATCTATAGCCCCTTGCAGGCTCCAAGGAAAACAATGATGCAGCCTCACCTGGCCTGGAAGGGCTCTTGGGATACAGCAGACCAAATTTATGGGTCAGAAGCTGAGTCAGCCTTAGGTTGTGTCCCTCTCTATCGCCTCTGATATTCTGTTCCTCTGGGAAGGAGGGCAATTAGGACAAATAGGGCTAAGGGTCTTTTGCCCAATCTACGTAAACTACAGTTAAAATGTTTGATACTCATTGCCTAGCTTGACTGTGATTTATTATTGTCACCTGTTGAGTCAAATCAGGCATCTTGTAAAGAATGCAGCTAGTGTCTGCCTATCTAAGAAATGACCAACAAAACCACAATACTAAATAATGATGAGAATGAAGCAGAATTGGAAAGTATGTTGTGAGAAAAAATGCAAATTAGAGCACACCTGAATTTTTTGTTCAGTTGGGATACAGCCCAATGCCAAACTCACAGTGTGAATCAGCCATATTAAATTGATTTGTCTCTGCAAATTCTAGAGAGTACGACTAGATCTGTACGTGTCTGAAAAGTCATTAACAGAGCTACTCAATCCAGTGATGTGAATTTCACAGGCATCTTGCTGTGACAATAATTGAAACCAATACCAACTATTTTGCTTTTCTAAAATTACTGTATCTTTGGGTCAGTAAAAATGTTTTCACATTTGCTAATTCATGTTTATTTTTAGCTTTTTAGGAGATACTGGGAATTGAACCCAGGACCTCGTACATGCAAAACAGATGCTCAACCACTGAGCTACATTTGCTCCACTCATGTTTGTTTTTTCTGTTCATCAAGAGAAGAATATGATAAACATACTTTTTACTTATTTCAACAGAAGTTTTTCATTTAATTTCTAAGATAGATAACCCTTGGAAAGAATTTGTGTTTAAGGGTGAAAAAATATCCACCGGACTAGCCTATGTTTTAAGACTTTGAGGACATATCTGAGTTTGCCTAGTGACATGTAGAAATTTACAACTTCTGGGTCAGTAATAGGCCATGAAATTTGTATTAGTCAGGATTCTTTGTTGCAAGAAACAGAAACTGACTCAGACCCAGGCAACTTTAAGAATTTTTTTTTTTAATCATCATGGACGCTGGAGAATCAAGCCTGGAAACCAGGCACAATACAATGTGGAGTCTGACTGGCTGAAGCCACAGTGATACAGGCTACAGGAGCAGTCTGCTCAGGGCTCTGCTGAAACCACTCTCATAGATACTGCCAAGGCTGAACACCACTGGTACCATGGGTGCCATCACCCAGGGGGAACACTACCATGGTGAAAGAGTCTAACCTGTCCTTTACCTATGGTCACTGGGCACCTGACTGGCATGGGCATGTGCCCCTAGCTGTCTGCCAGGGACCTGAAAAAGGAGGGCTTCATCCTCAGTTTCCATTGTAAGAGTCAGGGTACCACATCCTACTGACTCCATCCAGAGTGAAGATTCTTGAAAATTAAAAGAAAAAAAAAGGGGGGCTGGGGGGTAGATGTGGGAGCAATCTGAATAAAAACTGTTTACAATATTCACCTCTATGGTACAGGCAGGTTTTGACTTACAAGTCTCATTCTAATTCTTCTCATGTCTTAGAACAATTTTTGGTCCTCACATCAAAAGTTCTGTCTCGGTTCCTTCTTCTTGCCCACGCCTATCCCATTCTTTCACCTGAGTATTCCTTGCCTGAGTTCTGCCTTCAGCACCTCCCCTACCATTTCCTTCCCCTTCTGTTGGATTTCTTTCTCCAGGTCAGGTGAGGTGCGCATCACTGGTATTTGAAGAAGGAAGAACAAGAGTGGGAAGAGTAGAGGCAGAAGGCCATTTTCAGTGGAAAGTTCTTATTCTCACCAGGAAGAGTGTAGAAGGAGCCAAATGTGTTCTTGGTAACCATGATTAGAAATCTGAAGGCATATGCCCAGGAAATATTCATATCCATTACTCAGGACTAAATTCCAGTGATATCAAGGGTTAAACAGGGTTCTGTGAACAAATCTGGAGACATAACCATCAGAAATAATTAGGGTGACCAGCTGTCTTGATTTGCCAGGACTGCGGGTGTTCCAGAGGTGGAGATCTCAGTGCTAACACTAGGAAACTCCCAGGCACACTGGGATGAATTCATCGTCCTAGAAATAATTGTTTCTATGGGAAAATACATTCTTCACTCCAAACAACTGATTTCAAGTCAACTTAGTAAATATACTCTTTGGAGACAGACTGTTGGAAAATATCTGCATTCCCATTCTTCAATGCAATCTGGCTTTTAAACAGTATCTTAACATGATTTTCTGGTAGTTTCCAATGGAAATATTAATGTTCAATAATATTTTACAGAGACTGAACCTGGCATATCAAGAGAATGTTAGTGACTTGGCTAAAAGTCAAAGAAAGATTTTATAGTGGTCCAAGAAAACAGTCAAGAAATGGCTTGAGTCTTTCTTTAAAAATCTTTCTTTAAAAAGCAGGATTAGCTCTGGTTTCTGGTCAAAATTTGCCCCAGATAGATTGGAGAGGCCATGCTGGCCAAGACCCTGGTTGGCACGGCAGATGCCCTTGAAGTTTTGTGGGAAATTTGATCACCATCAAGATGCCAAAGTTAACTCTGTAGGTGGAAAAGCCTCAGGGATGAAAATCTCTAGCAACCACCAATGAAACCAAACTCAAAGCCCTTTGAATAATGCAGATTAATTTGGTCAAAGCTTCATACTTTCAGAGATTCCCAAATATTTTCCTGATGGCCATAAATGGGGAAAAAAAGAACAACCTTCTGTAGGGGCAAAGGGAAATTTTCCCCTAAATTTAAATTACTTGCTTAGTATGCTTTTTATAGAACATCATCTGAATCTATAAAAAAGCTGAACTCACCATGATATGCATGTCAGTTTGTGTTCTTCCTAAAAGCAGAGCCTAAGAAAAGAACTTGGGTTTATTTAGGAGGTGATCCCAGGAAACAGGAATAAGTGAACAGGGAGATTGAGACAGAGATGGGATAAAAGCTAATAAAAGAATTTATTATAAGGCTACTGCCATGGCAGTGGGGGCTCAGTTCTGCTAGGAACACTGAAAAGCATATAAAATGCCCCCCAGAATTGTCCACATGAAGGAAAGGAGGCTGATGCATTTACCTACTGGCTCCCATCCTCTACCGGTTGATGACTGCCCAGTGGCACAGAGAAAGCCCAGGGCAGAAATCAGAAAGCACTGAGGTATGTGCTTGAGGTGGAACCTAGAGGGTGAAGGGAATCTGGGTTTGCAGAGTACTGTCTACCATAGTTACTGCTGAAATCAGAGGTGGGTCCAGGGGTGTCACGTTGGATCCTATCGGCACCTGCTACAAGGCATAATATTTGAATGAGACTTCGCCCTAACACATTAAGCTAGGGTTACTCTCATCCACCATACTATTTTGCCTGGCATAGGATATGGCACATAAAAAATAATGTTTGATCACTGAGAGAGTATATAGCGTAATGGCTAACTGTGTAGTTTCAGAGGACACAAAAATTTGGGTTCACATCCTAGCTGTGTCAATTACTAGCTATGTGCTTTGGGCAAATTTGTTAGGCCCTCTGTTTTAGTCATCTTTTGCTGTGTAACAAAAGATCCCAAAACTTAGTGGCTTAAAACAATAATCATCATTTATTCTCTTTCACAGTTTCCATGGGAGTGGCTTGGCTGGGCAGTCTTGGCTCGAGGTCTCTCCTAAGGTTACAGTTACATACCAGTCCAGGCTGAAGTCATCTACAGGCTTGTCTGGGACTGGAGGACCCTCCTCCAAGGTGACTCACTCATACGGCTGGCAAGTCAGTGCTGGATTTTGGTGGTAGGCCTCAGGTCCTCTCCATGAGAGCTGCTCCACAGGGCTGCTTGAGTGTCCTCACAGCATGGCACCTGGTTTCCCCCAGAGCAGATGATCCAAAGGACCAAAGCAGAGACCAATGCATTTTATGATCCAGCCTTGGAAGTCACACACAGTCACTTGCTCCATATTGGTCACACAAACCAGTCTTGATTCAGTGTGGAAGAGATGATACAACGGTGTGAATACCAGGAAGAGAGGATTATTAGGGGTCATCTGGAGGCTCAGCTTTTTTATTGATGGAATAATTATAGGACTATGTCAGAGGGTTACTGAGAGGATTAAATAACAATGCATACAAAATTCTTAATACATTGTCTAACATAGTAAGTGCTCAATAAATGTTAGATATTTACATTATTACTAGCTTCTTTCTTTTTTTTTCTTCCTCCTACCAAGTGGCACAACACCTTCATAGCAGCTGTACACTGATTTAGTCATTAATGGCCATATCACCAAAGAGCTACCTGACTACTCTGCACCCAAATAGAAGACCATAATGCAAAATTAAGCTTTGAAAAGCAGCAGGTACCTCAGAGCTTGAGAGCTCTCACAGCCTGAGAGCTATAGCATGGATATGGCTTCCCTGTATGCTGTTTAAACCTTCCCTGCCCCATGGGGCTGAGGTGTATGTACCGTCTCTCTTCCCAGGCACCATCCTAATCATGCTACTGATCACCTGAGAGCTGCAGGACCATGTAAATGAGGGGACGATAATGGACAATGCCCATCCCAAGGAACAGAGAGTGTCTGCAACTGCAAGCAAGACAGTTCCATCCATCTGCCCCATGAGATCTAAGCCCCCTCTCAATTAGAAACAGAGTGGACACCACCATCCCAAAATCCTCAAAATTGGGGAATGAACAACGGACTTATTATAACAATGGAAGAACTTGTATCATTGATATAAAGGCAGTGGCCACCAGAGTTTCTGAGGGGAGGGAGAGGGAAGAACAGGTGTAATATGGGGCATTGTCATGACATTGGAATTGTCCTGCATGGCATTGCATTGACAGATACAGGCCATCATACATTTTGTCAAAACCTATAAAGTTGTGTAGGGCAAAGTGTAAACTATAATGTAAAATATAGTCCATGGTTAGTAGCAATGCTTAAATATGTGTTCATCATTGTAACAAATGCACCACACTAATAATGAAAGGTGTTGTTAATGTGGGAAAGCATAGGAGGGGGAGGAGGGGGGGTATATGGGAATCCCCTATATTTTTGATGTAGCATTTATATAATCTAATGCTTCTTTAAAAATTAAAAAAAATTTAAAAAATGAAAAAACTCACCTGTTTCTGTGACACTGGGAATATGTATTTCCTTATGGCCCTGAATCCCTCGCCCCCACCCCAGCTGTTACCTGGCTTCCTAGACTTTGGGGCCAGCTCTGGAAATAGATTTTATTACATTACATCCCAAAAGGCTGCTCAAAGCCTCACCTGGGTAGCGTTTTAATATATTCTTTTTTGCACCATGCCATGAAACATGAATAAGCCCAATCTTTGTCAGATTGCCAGAACTGAAAAATGTCACCCTTATCCAGCTGTACTTTGGGGGATGACTTGCTAGCTCTATTGTTTGTTGCTTTTCTCCTTCTAGTTGCTGTTGAGGACAGTATTTGCTTCCCCTTTACTTGGCCATGGCCATTATTTATTTCAATATTCAGTAAAAGCCTTTAGATTAGAGCAGTGGTTCCCAACCTTGGGTGAGCTTTAGAATTGCCTGAGAGCTTTTAAAACTCCCAGTGGCTGGGCCACACACCCAGACCGATTATATGAGGATCTTTTCAGTACTTTTTTTTTCAAGCTCCTAATTCGATTCCAATTTGCAGCCAAGGCTGAGAGAAGTGATTCTCAAACTTTTTATCCATAGAACCCCTTTTTACTTTAAAAATTATTGAGGAATCTCCAAAGTTTTTGTTTATGTGGATTATATCTGTCAATATTTACCATATTAGAAACTAAAACAGAAAACTTTAACTTATTTAGTAACTCACTTAAAATAATAGTAAAAAACCCATTATATGTTAGCATAAATAACATTTTCAAATGAAAAATAGCTATAGTTTTGAAAACAGAAAACATTTAGTTAGAAGAGCGGCGTTGTTTTACATGTTTACAAATCTCTAATGTCTGGCTTAATAGAAGAAGGCTGGACTTTCATATCTGCTTCTGCATTCAGTCTGTTGTAAGTTCACATGCCATGTGGTCTTTGGATGACTCTCTCTACACTGGTGAGAGAATAAGGGGCAAATCTTTGCATTATTATGAAAATAGTTTTGACCTCATGGACCCCCTTGGCGTTCCTGGGCCACACTTTGAAAACTGCTGCTCTAGAAGACTGACAATGTTGAATTTCACCTGAACCATGTGATCCTGGAAAACAGTATAGTTAAGAAATCCCTCACCCATTGTGTTACTGTCCAAGATGGCTTTAACTTCTCCTTAGCGCCACTAAACTTTAGACAGGCTTCTTGTCTCTTGGCCCTTGACCTCCTAACCTGGTCTTTCAGAATCCAGATAGAACATGTTCCCCCTGGCCTTGACGGTAAACTCAGGAGATAACATCATGCAATGGACACATACCATTGTTTGACCTCCCTCCAGTCTTCTTCCAGTAGCTCATCTAGCATTTAAGAATTCTCTTCTTTGGATAGATTGTACAGTATGTGAATAATCTCAATAAAACTGCTTTAAAAAGAAAAGAAAAGAAAAACCTCTCCTGCACTCTGCTTCAGTGGAGTTAAGCCCTGGCTCTCTCTATCCTGATGTGATAGCCTTCTAATCTCTCTCTTTCCCCTCGTTCTCTATCACAATAGCCTTTTGGTCTCTTCTATATAGCTCACAGCTTTGAATAGAGTCATTCTTGCCTGTTTCCAATTATCTGGTGAGATTTTTTTTTCTTTGACAAGGCTATCATGTGTATGTATGACTGCCAGACTGGTTAGTTAACAAGTGCTCCAGCTTCCTTCTCTTTTCTCCTCACTTTGCTGTTTTTTAATATTTCTTTCTTTTACCTTATTGCTATAGGCCTCTAGAGGGAGCTCAAGAGCCTTTTACATCTGCATCAGTGAGGCTGGTGCCACCATCAGGTTCAAGTACCTGTAGGAAGCTGTAAGATTAGGGTAGGAAACTTGGTTTTTAAGAAGAGGAGTTAAAAGCTTTTGACTACTTCTGTCACAGTCTCTCTCCCTTCCCTCTCTGTTTGCCTCTCTCAATATTCCAGTCTTTGGAGACCTGCCCTCTGTTATTCTCATTCCATTGGTGCAATAAAGAATAGGAGATTAGGGCAGAGTCCACAACAATGATTTTCAAACTTAATGTTCATCAGAATCACCTGGACAGTTTATTTAAAATGCAGCTTCCTGGGTCCCTACCGCAAAAAATGTTTATTTTGTGGGCCTAAGGCAAAGCCCGTGAATCAGTATTTTGAACAAGGACTCCGGGTGATTCTAATCCAGCTGGTCTGAGGACATTGCTTTGAGAAACAGTGACTTGACAGAAGAGGCAACCTGGGTCTGTGTATTCCGGGAAAAAAGGAGCCCCAGGGTAAACATACTTCACGAGAATTTAGTAAGACTCCCAGCTGATTGCTTTGCTCTCTTTATTCCTCTGTGAACATCATTTCTGCTGAGAGCTCTCAGACAAACATGGCTATCACCCTTTGAGACTTAGTGTTCTGAGTTCTAAATCCTTCACTCACCAGGGCTAGGAAATTGCTTTCAAATTTTGCTTTTATTCTCTCTTACTCTAGAATCTCTTTTTTTCATTATCTTACCTGACTCATTGTTTCCAAGGGAAATCACTGAACTGAAGTATATTTTGTGGAATCATCTAAGACCAAGCAGCCTGGCACAGCAAGACCAGGTGAAGAAATTTAAGATGTTTAACCTGGTGAAGGGAAGAAGTTTAACCTGGAGAAGATCAGGGAGCTGTTTTTAAGTATATGAAGACCTACATGTATGCTTTAAATGATTAAGGATAAACTTCTGAAAGTGGGTGAAAACTTGGGGACAAAACTTTGGTTCATTCTACAGAAGTTTCTAAAATCAGATCTTCTGAAAGATGGACTTTCTTGGGAGGTGGTGAATTTACCATCACTGGAAGTATCCAAAAAAAGCCAGACAATGCCTTGGTTGGAATAATGTGGAGGGGAGTCAGCCATGGATGGATAACTGGAGAGGAATTTGAAAGTCATTTCCTACTTGAAATCCTTTTATGAACTGAACAAATTGGAACCGTCTTTGCCCTACAGTGTCCTACTTATTTTGTTGTGAAGGCCTCTCAGGCAAAGAGTACACAAGACCAAGTCACATTGCAGGTGTCATTCACAGAGGCTATGACAGATCGTGGGCATTAGTCAAACCAGAATTTATAGATGTGGTTTGATTTGCAGTCACTGAGCTCCCTTGGTCCTCACAAGAGTTCATGCATTTGTTAGGCATGCTGCATAACTTCTACCCTTATGCTTGCAAAGTCCTTTAAAGCCTCATACACAGAGTGGCTCCCATCACCTGAGAGCTTGCTGGAAATGCTGAATCTCAGGACCCACAGAGACCTGCTGAATCCAACCCTGCAATTTAACCTGTGCCTTTGAGGTTAGAGGTAAATGCAATATGTTTCCAAAACAAAGTCATCTATAAATGGAAAGCTCTTTCAGGAGATGGGCAGTGGCTTGTTGACCTTTAAGGACCTTGCACAGAGCAAACTCTCAATATATGTTGAATTGAAGTGGTTTATAAAATTAGATAAAGGAACAAGAGGCAGGAGCAATGCAGCAGGAGTAACTCCTTGAAGAGTTACAAGGCAGTAGGAGGAAGTTGAAGATAGTTTTCGAAAGAAATTGATCTACTCCTCTATTTTTCTAGAGCATATCAGGAGTCTCCACTCAATGGTAACACATATGGCCCATTTGGCCCATAGGGCCCACCAAGTAAGGTCACTTACCTGGTTTACAAAGGCATGTTCAGTTCCCAACCCCTAGTCCTGGTCATTTGAAGATGTTATTAGTTAACATATGCCCCAACTGAATGAGGGTGGGCCTTAACCCAATATGGCTGAAGTCCTTATAAACAAAAAAAAATGGACATGGAGAGAAAAGTCATAGGAGAAGCCAGAAGCTGTAAATCCATGGATCCCAGAAGATGGAAAAATCAAGGAACCCCAAAGATAGCCAGCCAGCTAGAAGATACCATCCCTGGGAGGAATCAAGCCTTCTAGCCTCTGAAAGCATGAGCCAAAAAATTCCTGTTGTTAAGCCAACCCTTTGTATATTATTTGTTTTAGCAGTTAGGAACTGAAAAAAAACTGTTTGTTCAGATGTGGACTGGATCAATAGCCACTCTGTGGCAGGGTCAGGGCCTTGTCCCTCTGCTCTCTGTACCCAGAATCACTACCCTCTCTTACCCTGTATTGGTTATCTATTGCTGCATAACAAACAAATTGCCCCAAAACTTAGTGGCCTAAAACAATAAAAAACATTTATTACCTCACATACTTTCTGTGCATCAGAATCCAGGAGCAGCTTAGCCAGGAGATTTTAGTGGGAGGTCTCTTCGAGTGTCTGCCAGGGCTGTTATCATCTTGACTGGGGCTAGAGCCCACTTCGATGGCTGTGGGCAGGAGGCCTCAGTTCCTCACATGGGGACTTCTCCATAAGACTGCTTGAATATCCTCATGACATGGCAGCTGGCTTTCCTCAGAGGATGTCATCCAAGACAAAGCAGGCAGAAGCCAGAATGTCTTTTATGACCTAGTTTCAGAAGTCACACTCTGTCATTTCCCCAATATCCTATTGGTTACACAGGTCAGCCCTATTCAGCGTACGAGGGGACTATAACAGGGCATGGATGCTAAGAGGTGGGGACCATTGGGGGCCATCTTGGAGGTTGGTGACTACAAACCCTTAGACTCTGCTGTTTCACCTTGGCTTCTTCAACAGTATGTTGAACAAGTGTGGCTCCTTACACAGTCAGAACACAACTTTATTTTAGTCTCTTACCATTCCTGTAAAAGTATTCCATGGGGGTCATCTTCTCTGGCCTCTGAATGAAAACCCTGGCAGGCCCATGACTTAGCTCACTCTTAAGCAAAACTCATACCTACTGTCCCTTTAAGAGACAAATCTATTCTTGAATCAGAAATTAGAATATCTAATTCAAAGTATAAATCAAACGGTTGAACTTGATTTAACTTTGAATCCTCAGTTCTGGCAAATATAGTGTGGATCTGCCCTCAGGATGAAACTTACAGTTAAAAAAAGGAGTGTATCAGTCAGTGTCTGGACCAGAAAATAGATACCACTCCAGACAAGTCGAGCAGACAGAAACTTAAGCAGCAAATAGGTTACAAAAGAGGAAGAGCAGAAGAGGGAAAGGGAGGACACACGAAGCTGCTACTGTCCTGTGCTGGAACCCACAAGCCACACTTGATATCAACTGCTAGAGATGTGAGTGCTACTGCTACTGCTGGGACCTTGCTAGTTCCACCGAGCAGAATCCAGGAGACTACGCTATGTTCACACTGCTGCTGCCGAAACCCCTACCAATGCTGCTAAAGTTCATAGTCAATGCTGGACCCTGAAGTTGCCCATTGCTGAAGCTACATTACCTGAAGAAGAAAAAAATGGCTTCATCCCACCTTCCAATCTCCACCAGGGCCCTCCATTGGCAGAACCTAACTATAGGCCTAGTAGCAAGAGGATCTGAGAAGTATGATTTGTAGGATTCCAGCACCAAAGGAGCTGAGGGCCACCAGACAAATAACTCTCTCTCTCTCTTCTCCTCCTATCCTCCATTCCAACTGCTAGCCAGGTTAATTTCCTTCAGGGTTGAGTGGAGGAAAGGAGGAGTGGAAAAGGAAAGGTCTTACTTGAACTAGGTCTGCAGAAAGCTGGCTTCATACTTTTTTGACCTGGAAATGTTTTTTTGTTTTTGCAGGGGGAGGTACTTTTGTAGGCTTTTTGCAGCTACTCTGCTGGACTCCTGAAATTCCGTTGCCTAGGCAGGTGCAAGTTATTCTGTATATGACTTGTGATTTCTTCTTCAGTGCCCAGCATTGACCTCCAGCTTCCTGACGCTGTATTCCACAGGAAACGCCCATTGAGCCATTCCCAAGCAACGGCGCAGCAAAGCCGTTAGGCAGCCTTTCTCTTGCCCACTAAAATTTCTGGCTAGCATTTAGATGCTATGATGAGATGAGCATCGTGTGGGCCTTCTGGGATTTTCCACACCAGATTTGTGAGAACAAAAGCTGAAGCTCATAGTCCAGTTTTCTCCAAAGACATCCTAATCCTCTCCCCTAGGGGCTACTGAAACACAAACCCTGCTTCAAAGAGCTAGCAGTGTATTAGCACAGCCCTTAGGCCAGATGTGAGTTTAAATATTTTACTGGAGGAAACAATGACCAAATTAAGGCAGTGGATCTTAATTATTTATGGTTTCCAGACACCTTTAAAAGTTTAGTGAGAGTCATGGATCCTTGCCTCCACAAAAAAAGCAATATGTACTATAGTGTTAGACCTCTTAGGATAGTATTTTCACACTGTGGATTGTGACGTATCAGTGGATTATGAAATCAGTTTAGAAGTTCATCGCCAACATATACTTTTTTTACATATAAACTTTTAAAATGGAATAGAGGAATTAGTAAAGGATATTAGTGTGTCAACTGGTGAAATTAGGTTGAGGTCTGTAGATTAATCTCCTGTTGATAATTACAGGTTGTGTAAGATGTTAACATTTGGGGAATCTAGATATAGCTTTTACAGGAATTCTTTGTACTTTTTTTTTTTTTT
>JAQZBX010041342.1:0-22360 GCA_029593785.1 Cabassous unicinctus
AAACTAAAAAAATGAGCATAAGTAACAACTACCGAGTGCATTTATTCAAGTGCTTTTTTTCACCTTTCAGGTACATATTCTTTGATTCATTCATTCATTTCAATCAATCTACCACTAATGATTTTTGTTCAAAAGCATTTATTTTAAGGTGACTAAAAGATAAGACAACAGTCTTGGAGGGCGGGTGTTAGATATTGTTAGAAAAACAAATTATTGATAATTCCATTTACATTTCAGTCAGCCCAATCTTATAGCTGGTTGACATTTCAATTAATTATAAATATCCTAAAATCCTTTCCAGAAAGATGTCTTCATTTAAGCAAATTGATTCTATGGTAACAAATGTTTTTAACCTATGGAATAGGTAAGAAATGTAATATTCAATGTTTGAATATTATTTAGACATATCTGACTATTCAATTCAGATAGCACTTGAAAGATATATTTGTTAATGCTTTGTAATATTATTTAGACATATCTGAATATTCAATTCAGATAGCACTTGAAAGACATATTTGTTAATGCTTTGTAATTTAGAGTTTATTTATCTAATTATTTCACGGAACAAGTGGGATTCTTAAGGTGCAAAAAAAAAAAATTATTTCCTTTCTGCCTCTAGCCATTTCAACATGCTTTCTAAGAATAGGACTATGCTGCCCCTAGATGAAATTTCTGACAGGTTCTACAACTCTCTTGGTTGCTCTCTAATTGTATGTGTTTGTGTGTGTTCACTCATGCACACCCTATCTTCTGTTTTCTTTCAAATAATAAGAATCTCATTTTAATAATTAATAAGTTTAGTCTAGTATAATAATTGAAAACTAAAATTCTATTCAAAATTAAATGTCCCTTCCAACAGATCAAGCCTCCCAGATGTTAAGCTTGCAGAAGGAAAGAGCTATTTGCATGATTTTTTTCTTCTGTTTCCATGCCAAAATTATTACTCTCCTCCATCTTTCACTAGCCTGCCTTAGGATGCTCCAAAGCTGAAGGGAGTAGGGGTTAGTGAAAAAAGAAGCAAAGGGCAGGAATTTGTTATTTGACCGGCACTCATCTATTTAGCATTGAATCCCTCTGTAGTTTACAGATGTTTAAAGCTAACTCTGTCTTGGAGCACATTCTTCTGAGGCACTTCTCAAGATGCAAGTGATGCATTATCAAATGGCCTGCTAATTAAAAGTTCCCTCATCAACCCCTGTTTTGGGGATGTTCAATTTATCCAGGCTTTCTCTGTTGGAAACCTGTTGGCAGCCTTTCTCCTGGCCCTTTTAGATAAAGTACATTTAAGTTGACTCAAATGGCTTTCATTTATTATTAGTTAAAAGTTCATGCATTATTTTTTTTCTGTTAAACACTGGAATGCAGGTTATTACTTTTTAAATTTTGTAATTAGAATAACTAACCAGCCATGCTCTTTTTCCAGATTTGGTTCTGGCACCAATTTCTATGCCACAACTTTCTACGGAATTCCAAGTCAAGGTCTTCTTAAAACCTTTTGTTTGAAATTAGTGAATGAATTCCCACTCCAATCTCAAATATATCTCTCAGTAGTTCCAACACAACATCATTTTACAAGTTAGAGGAGGGTGGCCACATATGATCAGAAACCTAGTTCTAAGCCACCTTTTTCTTTTAACAAATCAATCTTATCGGTACATATTATTAAAACATAAATCCATCCAAAGTGTACAATCAGTGGTATTCAGTGTAATCACATATTTGTGCATTCATCACTTCAGTCATTCTTGGAGCACTTTCATTATTCCAAAAATAATAATAAACAGCAAAAAAACAAACAAACAAAACTCATCACCTCTCAATCTCTCTATGCTTCCCCTGCTGTACATGGCTGCTATTCTTTTTTCTTCTCTCTAGTATATTTGTTTTTTTAAAAGTCTTATATATACAATATCACCCATATTCATATTTTACATGAGGTTTTACTGTCATATACAATACCGTGTTACAGTTTTTATCATTCCTTCTAGTAATACACTTGATCTTAGATTTTCCCTTTCAACCAGTCATAACCATAAAATAGAACTGCTAGTTACAAACAGCTTTTACCATTTCTATTCATTTCCAAAAGTTTACAAACAACCTTTTCACCAATTCTGCACAGATTAACTCTCAGCTTTCCTTTCTCTAACTCATTCTATTTTCTTGTGACCTATACTCTAATTATTAACTCCATTAGTTTACAAAATATGTTAAGTTCATAATAGCACAATCATACAGTATTTGTCCTTTTGTGTCTGGCTTGCTTCACTCAACATAATGTCATCCAGGTTCATTCATGTTGTCATATGCTTCACGACTTCATTTCTTCTTATTGCTGCATGATATTCCATGGTGAGTATACATCACAAACAGTTTATCCATTCATCATTTAATTGACACCTGGGTTGTTTCCAACTTTTGGCAATCATGAATAATGCCGCTATGAACATTGGTATGCAGATGTCTGTTTGTGTCTCTGCTCTCAGTTCTTCTGGAAATACATCTAGTAATGGTATGTCCAAGTTACATGGCAAGTCTATATTCAACTTCCTTAGGAACTGCCAAACAGTCATGGCTGTACCATTCTACATTCCCACCAACAGTGCGTAAGCATTCCTATCTCTTCACATCCTCTCCAACATTTACAGTTTTCTGACTTTTTTAATAGCAGCCAGTCTAATAGGTGTGAAATGATATTACATAGTAATTTTGATTTGCATTTCCCTAATCACTACTGATGTTGAACATTTTTTCATGTATTTCTTTGCCATTTGTATTTCTTCTTTGGACAATTGTCTTTTCAAGTCTATTGCCCATTTGTTAATTAGGTAGTTTGTCTTTATATTTTTGAGTTATATGATCTCGTTGTATATCATGGATATTAAACCCTTATCAGATATGTGATTGCCAAATATTTTTTTCCCATTGAGTCTGCTGCCTTTTCACTCTTTTGACAAAGTTCTTTGAGGTGCAAAAGTGTTGAATTTTTCAGAGGTCCCATTTATCTATTTTTTTTGTTATTGTTGCTTGTGCTTTGGGTGTAAGATTTAAGAAACTACTGCCTACCACAAGATCTTGAAGATGTTTTCCTACATTTTCTTCTGGGATTTTAAAAGAACCTAATTCTAATTTTTTATATGGTGTGAGATAGGGGTCTTCTTTCTTTTGTTTGTATATGGATATCCAGTTCTCCCAGCACCATTTGTTGAATAGACTGTTCTGGCCCAGCTGGGAGGTTAAGCCACTTTTTTTGTAAGTCAAACTTAGGTGGTCCATGAACTCATTTTGGAATAGAGTAGTAGTTGGCACTTATGAGAAGGAGATTCTAACCTGACTGTTGAAATAAAGTTCAATTTCAATAGTTTTCTTACTTTTATAACACTCTTTCTGTAGTGTTGCATCAGGAAGCTTTCATGATTTTTCACATGTTAAAAATTCCAGCATTTTCATTAAAAACAGTGTTCTAATTCTTTTCACAAACACATAATACCTTAAATTGAAGTGTTCTTACAAATAATGCCTATATATTGGTTGGTATTTGATAGAGTTGCATATTACAATTTGAGTTATATTTTATGTTTTTCTGCTGACAATGGCAAAGTTATAAAAAACCAGAAACACCTTCATAACTATCTATTTATGATATGTAAATAAGTCTGTATTATATAAATATAAGTCAAGTTAATAAGATGAAAGAAGAAATAAATGTTTTAAAATTGTTCAGCTTTTGATTCTATAAGATCTGATAAGAACTCCCCAGGGCTGAACTGAAGTAAAAACCGAACAAGTAGCAAATGCAAATAATAAGAGTAGGCAGGGAATCTCACAGATTATGATAAGTTATTAATAAATTAAAATAGGTAAGACAGAAAACTACTCCATGCATATAAGTCTATGACTATATATATATATATATATATATATATATATACACACATACACACACATATAACACATATATTTGTGTGTGTGCATATATAAAATACATTTTCATAGAAAAATGTCTTATGTACTCCTATTGCTTTATTGATGCTTCCATCCAGGCTGCTATCCTTCCCCCAAAATACAAAAATATGGAAGTCTGTTCTTTTGAAATGTGTTTGCATGGAATCTTAAGAATGCAAATAAATTAATGTGGGTGGAATTTTGTAGCAAGCATCTTCCATAACCCAAGCACAGACAGTCATCTCCCTGGCCATCTTCATTCATTGCTCCTTTTATATGATACATTTTTCAAAGAAGGATTGTGGGTCCTAGTAACTCAACCTTATCCAACTTATTTCTTCCCCCCTTCAATGTCTAACTCCTGCTTCTTTCATAAATATTCAGTAAATGGTTGCATTTGTTTTTGTCCTTTAGCCAAAATGAGGAAGAAGGCTCATGAACTTTGTAGATTGTGAAGCCAGAGTAAGAGTAGGGAGAAAACGGGAAAAGAATGATTTACTTGAGTCTTTGGTAAGCAATGTTAGGGAAATTTTCCACATTCAAAGTGAAGGTATGTTTAATCAAATAGCGATATATTATTATCTATTTATCTCGATCATTCTCTCTCTCTCTCTCTCGCTCTCTCTCTGATATCTATAAGCCATCTATCTATCTATCTATCTATCTATCTATCTATATTTCTATCTGTAAAGAGAGAGAGTGTGCCACTTTTTTTGGTTGCATACCAAAATATTTTACATGGGAGAAACTCTAATCTAAAGTATTTGCAAAATCAACATATATATTTTCTTCATGCTAAGCTTTAGATAACAATATAAGAAAACTCTTGGTAATATTTTTCAGAGTGTACTGTAAGACAATGGGCCTTAAATTCTGCAGCAGCTTGAAAAGTTGATGAAATGTTGAATTCTGAGAAAGGTATTAGAAACTCAAAAGAAAAATTCTCCTCCAGTTTTATATAAATGCCTATGTGGTTATGATCACTATGCATCAAGAAGGCTATGATGGAACCACAAATGGCCAATGAAAAAGAAACAATGTATAAAGGAAGGAAGATAATATCAGGAAATAGTAAAATGAGGAGTTAATTTAAAATGAAAAATTAAAATGAGAAGGATGGAGAACAGAATTTCATATGGTTGTGAGGCCATGAGTAAGGTAATCTCAGACTTGTTCACCAATTCCCTGAACGCAGTTAAGAGGAGGTCCTATACTAAACAACTGTTGTTTTATTGCCCAGACACACATACCCCTTGCTTCTAGTAACAATATTGTTTTGTTTTGTCTTCATTTTGAAAGCAATGTCCTCATCTCTCAATTATAAGTCCATGTTGGGGGATGATCAGGGATTGGTTCGGGTTTGTGTCTGCCCAGAAAAATTTTCCAACCCAATTATGGACCAATGAGAAATCAGTGCTCAGGAATTGCTAGAAATGTTGAAAAGGTAAAATCACTTTTGCTGGCATTGCTACACTGGTAGAACATAATTTTGTAATTTTTAGGGGAATACCATGCATTAAATTAAAGCAAAAATTAGAATAGAATAGAATAGAATAGAATAGAATAGAATAGAGTAGAGTAGAGTAGAGTAGAGTAGAGTAGAGTAGAGTAGAGTAGAGTAGAATAGAATAGAATAGAATAGAATAAAATAGAATGTCAAGTTGGATATGTGGAGAAAGAATAAGTCCCTGAATCCAGCTGATAAAATGCCAAGTCTACTTCAGAGATTGTGAAGTATACATGAGCAAATAAATTATCTTTTCTGTGTTTAAAAAAGTAAGTTTCTGATACTTTCAACAGAAAGAATACTGACCGATAGAAGTACACATTGAGATCCAAATATGTGGAAATAGTCCAAGTACTTCACAATTCTCTACATTTAAAAGAGCAGAGACAACAGCTATAAATATCACCATTGAAGAAGTATTGGCAACAGGAAATATAAATTAATTTAGAGATTAGGTGAATTTATGAATAACTCAGCCACAGATAGTTCTGCATTTAAAAAGCCAAAAACTTAATATGACATCAAGAACAGTTAATAATTCATTTCGTTCCAGATGAACTGTTGGTTTGATTGTAATGTCTGTATTCCTCTGTTACAGGAAAACTACTCACTTTTTTCTCAATGCCCAATGAAGTAAGATACTAAACATTTGTCCCAAAAAAGAGCATAATTAGACACAATAGGAGCCATAAGGGTAGACATATTATATTATTGGGTAACATTTTTAAAATTTCTTCTTGAAATAAAATGTATCACACATTATGGATTATAGCATAATAAGGTCTAAGAGTCTGGAGGTATCTTAAAAGTTTCCTAGGTCATTCTCAAATTGTTACAGTTTAACTGACAGGTGAGCATGTAGTTTCTACATGTATTGTTTGCTTATTTCTTTCTGCATAAAGCAATCCTTTTCATTGAAGGCTATTTCAGTTGTATGGAAGCTCTTTCTTGCATTGAAATTAAATATGCCCTCTTTAAAATCCAAGTCATTATTTCTCATTCTGTATTCTGAAAAAATACAGGAAAATTGATATCCCAATTTTAATGAAACTATTTTATTCCCCTTTAAACTTTTCTGGTCCAAATATCCTCAATCTATTAAATCACTTTTATTTGTATGTTTGAATGGCTTACTATGTGCCAGGTAAAGTGGTTGGCTGGAAATATGGCAATAAGATGGGCAGAGAAAATTTCTGCTTCCATAAACATACTCTCTGGATAGAGAATAAACAATCAACAAATATAGAAATAAATACAAAATAATGTATAATGTTGTGAAGACAATTAAACAAGATGATAAGATGTTGTGTTGGGAGGGGACTACATTAGATATAGAGAATGATGAAAGCCTTCAACTTTCAGGAGGTGATATTTTAGCTGAGACAGAAGTTATTGAAAAAACTGTCATGAGAATAGCTCAGGAAAGAAATATGCCAGGCAAAGCCAGGCAGACTATCTCCCGACAGATAATCTCTGAGAGATAGCTGCTTTGTTTATTCCTTGACTTCTCACCCCTCTTTTCTGAATAGTCTAGCAGGTTTGTTTCACCCAATGTGTAAATCTTAGAAGTGCATATAAAAATGCCTTTAAAACTAATTTTGAATAAGTTCAAGTACAGTGGAACTATTATTTCCTGTAATTTGATGCTCTGGTTCAATTAATGCAGGCTGAGATTGCATTAGCCTTTTTAGCAGTCAAAACACATTATTGATTCATATTAATGAAGCACCGTTTTCAGTACAAATTTTTAAAATAATTTTTCCAGGTAATTAGTTTCATCAACATAGTCTCCATTTCCTTGCCACTCTTGGGAATATCCAAAATATGGAACAGGAACTTTTTCAAGAGTCATATTAATAGTTATAATTAATATTAAAAACTTTAATTTCAGTTGCTATTTTATGAGTCTTGCAAATCTTTCCTTTCTCCCTCAGCCATCAAATTCTTGATCTTGTATATGCTTCCAGCAGGCTTACAATAGGAGATAAGAGGAGTATTCTTTGATATTGTGCCTTTCTGATGATGCAGTCATTCTAGTCCCCAAAATTGTCTTCTTCCAACACATCTGGGATTCACCATGCTATATTCCTTAGTTGTACACAAATCTGCATTGCCAGAGCTCTCTATCCAGCCATTATAAAAACCTCACTAGTTTTACAAAAAGGAAGGGGAATTATTTCTTTTTCCATCGGGCAATTGTAATCTCTTTATCTCTTTCCAAAAGCTACCAGATGTCTCCCACATTTTGTCATCATTTTGCCATCCGAGAGAGTTCTTTCTAGTCTATAATAAGGAAATTTCCTCTCCAACAACCCACAAAAACTTCTTTCCCTTTAGCACCTCCCATGCCTCTGGGTTTTCCTGTGAATAATCTGTAGTGGTATTGCACATTAAGACTGATATTAGCTAACATTCATCTCAAAATATTTTTTTTACAGAAAATGATCTATCTACTAATATCTTCTTTATCAGTGCTTCTCTGTGTTTAATTCTGGTCCTCAGACCTTTACACTCTACTTTTCCCCTTGCCATTGCACACTCATGCAACTGATGTTGATGACCTTCAAATGCTTGATTACAATTCAGAGTTTTCTCCAGAATTATCTGGATTAAAGCTAATTGCCTAAATCAATATTTAATATTTTTACTTGACTGTGCCTCAGACATCTCAAAGGTAAAATTGAAAGTATAATAGGTGATATTCAACTAACACACATTTTTAATTTTTGTTAATTGGCTATATTTAACAAATGCTTGCATGGTACTGTCTATGGAATAAGCTCTGAAGTGCTGCTGCCCCCCCTTTTTACTTCATATGCCTGTCTTCTCTGCCTATCCCTATGCACCCCCTCCCCCACAGCCTTGTAATTGAATTTTTCAAGGAAATGAGTGAAGAGAAAGAAGAGAAAAAGGAAAAGTGCAGGAATAACTCACAACATTCTTAAAGCTTCTTTTTTAAAATAATGAATATATTCATCTGGCTTTATTTTCCCTGTTCTTTCATATTGCTACTAATTATATCATCCTAATAAAGCCCTTCATTATGCATTCTAGGTTGTTTATTTCTCTTGCTAAAATGTTGAAACCATGGTAATTGTTATTATAATAACTTTAAAAGTGATGTCTCATTATATTTTATTTTATTCCAAATGACACAAAATACCCAAGTTTGGGACAATGGTGTCATCTGACCACTTATACTAATCCTAGCCTTTCTTAAATTTTAGGCCCCATATTATTTGTTTTGTTTCTTTTTTTCCAGTCCCACAGTTACCACCTACCTCTGGTCACATGCCCTACAGACTCATTCCTCTGAGCAGCCAGAGTTGGGTCCTGTGCAGCTGGGAAAGGCACTAGTAGACCATATATATAGATATTTGTTTAAATTCTCCCCCCCCCCATTGTTGTAGCTTTGCACTCTCTGTCTGCTCTCTGTGTCCATTTGCTGTGTGTTCTTTCCATATCTGCTTTTCTTTTCTTTTCTTTTCTCTTTAGGAGGCGCTGGGAACCTATCTGTGGGACGCAAGCCATCAGCTCTTCCCCAGGGGGTCGGGCTAGCTTACTTTCACCAGGAAGCCCCGGAAACGAACCCGGAGTCTCCCATATGGTAGACGGAAGCCCAATCTCTAGAGCCACATCTGCTTTCCTAGACCCTATATTTAATATAGGTTATGATAGCTATTGTAGAGCGATAATTTCATAATCCTGTACTTTTATTATTTTCCATTTGGTCAAGTGCAGAACTTTACCACAAATAAAAATTATCACCTAGAATTACATCATCATTAAATGCCAATGAGCTTTTTTAGAACACTAAAATCCATTGAATTTAACATTCATTCCAGCTTCATTTAAAACACGAAATTAATTAATGCTTCAGTATTTTCCTTGATTTATTATATTAGTATCTACCATTTTTAATATACTAGGCATGATGCTGAGAATTTTACTCCATCAGTGTCAGTGTTTCTTACTTAATTATCACCATCTAGAAGAAAATTATATATACTTTTCTGACACACTGAAAGTTAGTTTCAGTAAATATTTTATATATTTCAAACTTAAAAATTACACGTTGGGAATAGATATTGAGTTATATTTTTAAAGCATTTAAAGTACCACAAATAAATGGCAATAGCAGAAATAGCTTTTTTTTTTTGCTAAAGCTATTTCTGGTAATGATACTGGTATCAGTCAAACAGTTTTTGCCTAAGGTAGAGACAATACCTGTGCAAAAGTAATATTTCCAACCTTTTTAGTGTGTTTATGTATAAATCAAGATTTTGTTTCTTATAAGACTGTTCTGAGAGAGTGAAATCCAATGACATATATAGTAAGGAAGATGTACTCTTGGTCTCAGCATTATCTTTAGATTTTTAAAATATTGCTCTAATAAAATATGTAATTTACTTAGATGAGAATATGACACTTTCCTCAGTTCAGCAAATCAGTTGTCTGACAAGTGATTTAGAATGGAGCATGCATGCTCCTTTCTCAAAATCTGACTTTCATGACTGTACTTACTTGAATCTAGGGTAAGGCAAGCATATAAAAAGTAACAGAATTATATTAACATCATGGAGAAAAAGGGTATGACTAAGAATCAGATAAGTGGAATAAAATTTTCTAATGAAAAAAGTCAAAATGAATCAGATAGTAAAATACATGAAGGTCATTTCACTTCAATGACCAAAAAACAAATATTTAGTCTACGAATGAATTAATGAAGGAATCATAAATCAAGAATTAAAGAATTGGAAGGGCATGTAATTGTCACAGTTTCCAACTACCCACATAATTATTAAATTCTTCATATAATATCCCCGTTACAGATATTTTAGTGCAGACTTCTAGAGACTCTATTCAATTTTTGCTTTCTATTTTAGAAAATCCTTGCAAAATTTAATGTTTTCATATCTACTGATCTTTCTCCCATTGGTCTAAATTCAATCACTGCAAATCATACAAACCTACTCCTATTCTTCTTCCATAGAACTAGTCAAACATTATTTAAAATAAATTATTGTCTTCTCTTACACAGTGGAAAACATGCCCAGAACTTTCATATGTTTTCATATGTTGGTTGTATTGTTTTTTTAAGTCCCTTCAATGTAATGATCAGGCTTCTCAGTTCACATTCTACTCTTTTTCTCTTAGAACTGAAAATATCGATTCCCATTATGATTGAAAGAGCATACAATGGGGACCTTAATGTCACCTATTTCAGTCTAAATCTCATGATTCTTTTAATGTATTTGAAAACTTAAATACTTTGGCAGTCATGTAATGAATTATCTTAAAATGTTTATGCTTCCATAATTATTACAAAAGATAGAAGAAATGTATATGCTGGGTCATTATTTTAACCATTCAAAATTTAGTCTTAATCAATTGTATCTAACAATTTGAGTTAGATGATTTGTTTAGCAGGCCAATATGCACTTTACTCAATTTGTTAAAAAATGAAATCTCAGATCCCTATTTCATTGGATAAAATGTGGATTATGATAAAGGCATGTTGAAATTTTAGCTGTTTTAAGATAAATTAAGAAGTGTATTAATGAAGAGTGTCTTTTGTTTATGTGTGTCTCAGGGTAGGGGGGAAGGGGTAAAAGGAAATTCCAGTGACATTTGTACAGGGTGCAACAATCAATTTGCTGTTACTCCTGCAGTTTTTTATGCCAGATACATTGACCTAGCTCTAATGACTATTCCAATGACCCACCTCTAGAGTCTTCAAAAGGTACTTTGACCAAACTATACCTTCTTTTGCTAAAATATAATAATTTAAATAATAATCGCTACCTGCAATTGGATTTCTAGATATCCTGACTCAGTATTGTGGTCTTTTATCTAAACTTCCCTTCTTTCTTTGGAAGAATAAAAGTGGATCATGTGTACTTGTTTTCCAGTTAACGTCACATGGATATATTATTGACTAAAACAGATATTTTTATTCATTAAACTTCACAATCTTCCCAAACATTACAAGGCTTTCCTGGATTGTAAATTTTCAAATTCCCTATTTGTTCCATGTACTACAGGTTTGTTAATATTTACTAATGGATTTATGTAGTAGTAAAGAGATTAGGTTCAAGAGTATCAACTGTTTCAGGCAAGGCATAAATTATCTTGAGGTTACTAAGCCAGAATCTGTTCTGTTTTAAAATAACAGAAAATAATATTCTTAGTTGATATAGAAGCAATCTGACCCTAGAATGCTAACTCTCCTTAACCAATCCCACTAGCTAAGGTTCAATAAGAGTTAGAATCAATTTATTAATTTACATTGTGAATTTGAATACCAAGCTATTATGAAATTTTAAAAATAATTAGATTGAGATAAATTCTTAACAAGGTATGACTAGAAAATAGTTATTATAAAGCCAGTAACTTGCCCAGTTATATTGCACATCTGAGGCAAGATTCGGTTATATTAACACAATGCTGTATATGCCCCCATAAAGTCATAGAATATGAGAAAGCTGAATTACTATTTATGTGAAAGAAAATATTCAAGAAATATATATTCAGTTAGAAAGAAGCTGCTATGTATTTCTATCTAATCTTCAAATATTCTGTGGATTATTTTCCATTGAATTTAGGCCTTGGATTGTTGTGAAATTCTTCATATTTATGTATGGCTGTGTGCAATTATGTCATCATATACACAGAGCATCATCATGATATCCTAAATTTATGGTTGCCACATTAGAGATGTGGAGCATGTAGGAGATAGTAGCAGAATCACCTAGGAACTTTTTTCCTAAGCGTACATTTTTCTCACTTCAGATGATAATATATGAGGATATCATAATCCCAAGGGGTGCAGAGCATATGTATTTTAAGAAATCATGCAGACTCTCCTGATTCTCTACCCTCTATGCAGTTGAAAATCAGTCACCTTGATGCAATTTTATTCACCTGTATGCCCATAAACTACACCATTTGCTCATGTAAGAAAGATCAAAAAGCATGAAAACTGTAGAAAAGAAAGGAAGGAGGGAAGGAAGAGAGGGAAGAAAAGGAACTAGGAAAGGTGGAAGAGAGAAAGAAAGTGAGGATAAGAGGAAGGGAGAGAGTGAAGAGGAGAGAAATGAGGAGGCAAAATGGAAGGAAGGAAGGAAGAAAGGAAGGGAGGGAGGAGGGAAGGAGGGAGAAAGGGAAGAAGGGAAGGAGGCAGAAGGAAATGCAAGCCACCTGTCCTTACAACTTTAGAATAGTTCAGCCATCAATAAAAATAAATTTTATAACGCAGTATTGTAAAAGAACTAAAAGTAAGTCCATATAATACATCTTACAATAGTAGGTTTGTGTGAAACTCTCAGAAAAACACTTAGAGAATTTATTTATTTAAACTAAACATTTTCCTTTACATTACAATGCATACATACATGGCAGCTCCAGGTGAAAAGGAGAGGGGACGTTTTAGTTGCCTAGAAAGTGGGCTACATTTCTTATAACACAAGCAAAATTGCAGAATTTGTAAATTTGTAAAGAACTCTAAGTGCATTGTTTCTTGAATTCTCCAGGTGAGAAATACAGCTTCTGAAAGCTAAGGACAATAGAAATAATAAATTTTTACTCTGCCCACTTAAGCACTTCATATTCTGTGGCATAATGCCTCTAAACAAAATAAAAATTATTTTATGAACAAACTATGTTGAATGGCAAGCTGGAAGCCCCTATCATAATAATGTTTCTGCCACACCTCTATTAAAAATGTTTCTGATTATTATATCAAAAAATCACATTAGAAAGAACCTTGGACATTTAAAGATATGCCCCAAACAGCTTCCTGCTTTAAAATTCAGCTACCACTTGGAATAATCCAGGGTTTACATTATTAATATTTAATTTGGCATTTACAATAGAGATGTGCGGAGCTCTTTTGGTATATATTTAGATAAAGGACGCAGCAAACCACAGACAGACACCTACATCTTGGCTCTACTTCTATCATTATTTCAGATAAGTTTCTCTCTTTCATATCAAATTTATACCAAAAATAGATCACATAATTTAAAAGTTAGGTTATATTTCTTACTTCATATAAAATTTGTTTGGCGTTCCTTTTACTGTATTAAAATGGTGCTAATGAGCAAATGGTCAGTGTTCAAAAGATAATTTTATTTAGGCATACACAAAGGTACAAATTGTTCATTTTCCCAAGCAGTAACTTATACTAGTGATAATCACCACAAACAATCTAAGAAGAGGAAAGTCAGCACTATTTTTGTAAATTCATGATTACCTCAAGCTTGAGAGTGAAGTTTGTTTTATTATATTTTTACTTGGAATATGAAATATTAATCTGTTTAGGATCTACAGATGACAATGTGAATTGTTTAGTTCCTCTTTCGAATGATTTTTAAACTCAGATGAACAGAGTAAACACTAAATGTTTTCAATTGAAAAGAAGGAAATAAAAGTAAGATAATGACACAAAGAATTGAAGTGTAATTCACATTTAGAATTTCAGTAAAGAAGAAACATGCAGAAAAGGTTGATATAAATTGCCTGAAATTTAGCACAATATATATTTTATACTCTGCTAAAGATTATGCCTTTTTAGAAAATTTTGTCTTTTTTTCCTGCCAAAGTATATTATATTGTAGCCCCATATTTAATGTAATTAAAATCATAGTCAATGAAATAGATCAGTTGCAAAAGTTTGGATTGTGCATAGAAAAGGTTTACATGATATAAAAAAAATATATTCAAATCTATAAGTGAAAAATGAAAGAGTTTATTTCTAGCCTGTCATTGAATTGGCTGTAAAAGTATTGCTTTCTGTTTTGTGGATTTATAAAGATTTGCATTTCTTTTCTTTTCTTTTCTTTTCTTTTCTTTTCTGTTGTACCTAGGGAGTTTATTACTAATATTAGAAGGCACATGCAAGAATTAAAGAAAAAATATGCCCCATAATTTGACCCTGAAAAACAATCTTTATCAATCATTTTAATAAATGCTATAGACTTTTCATTGATTTAAATAGATGGCTCATATTTACTAAACTTTAAATATAAGACGTATACTGTATTTTTTAACAAAGATTTACAGAGGGAGAAATACACTTTAATAAAAATTTAACAAGTGGAAGTTTTAAAATCTTCTGTCAAAGACTGTCATGGTTAGGAGCCTGGGTTCTGAAGGTAGACTGGGTTCAAATCCCTTCAAAAGCTCTTACCAGGGTGTGACTTTGGAAGCTTAATCTCTGCTTGTTTTTCTATCCATAAAGATTGTGTTGAAAACTAAATTGGTTCATAAATGAAGAGTGCCTGGCATTTAGTTTGTACTCTCTGTGTTCATTACTAGGAAGTAGGAGCATGTGTGTGTGTGTGTGTGTGTGTGTGTGTGTGTGCCTAACAAAAGCAGAATGGATGGAAAACTAAGTATCCAAGAGTTGCTTCCCCATTCACCCAATATATGAGCAAGTATTAATTAGCTAAATATGTGAATTTTTTCTAGGATAGCTCCTTTCATATCTATAAGCCCCAAAACTGTGACATAATCTCTGTTCACTGAAGTATATAACCATTAAATATTTATGAATGTCCTGTTTTTTTCAGAAATGTGCTCTTTCAAATAATGGCAACATGTTTTAAGAGCTTTGAGACCTTATAATGAAGGATTCTGTATATTTTTTTAAAAAAAGCATTCTTATATTTATACTATTAACTACAATCTTCATCCACCACAGAAATCACTATGCTATGCATACTCTTAATTATTGTCTACTTTCCTTTCAATTGACATTTACTTCCATAGACTAGCCCTTTCAGCCACAATCACACTTATAAATCAGCAGTGTTAGTTATACTCATTATAATGTGTTACTCTCAGCTCTATTCATTTCCACATTTTTACAGTTAACCTCATTAATAATGCTACATACATTAAATATCATCTCCCATTCTCAACCCACCTTCCATTTCCTAGTAACCTACAGAGTTTACCTCTGTGAGTTTACTAATCATATTTAGTTCATATTAGTGAGACCATACAATAATTGGCCTTTTGTGTGTGGCCTATTTCACTCAATATAATATCCTCTAGTTTCATCCATGTTGTCATATGCATCCCGATTTCATTTCCTCTTACAGATGAATAGCATTCCACCGTGTGTATATTCCACATTTTGTTTATCTTTCATTAGTTGATGGACACTTGGGCTGGTTCCATATTTTAGCAATTCTGAATAATGCTACTATGAACATTGGTGTGCAAATGTCAATTCACGGCCTTGCTTTCTGTTCTGAATATACCCCTAGTAACAGGATTGCTGGATCACAGAGCAGTTCTATATTCGGCTTCTTTAGGTACTGCCAAACTGTCTTTCACAGAGGTTGTGCCATTCTTCTTTCCCACCAAAAGAGAAGGAGTGTTCCTGTTTCTCCACATCCTTTCCAGCACTTGTAGTTTTCTGGTTGTTGTTTTTTTTGTTGTTGTTGTTTTTGTTTTTTTAATAACGGCCGTCCTATAAGGTGTGAAATGGTATCTTATTGTGGTTTTGTTCTGCCCTAATAGTGAGTGACATTGAGTATTTTTATATATGCTTTTTGGCCATTTGTGTTTCCTTTTTGGCGTAATGTCTATTCAAGTTTTTGCCCAATATTTATTTGGTTTGCTTGTCATTGAATTGTATGATATTTATATATAACATGAATATCAAACCCTTATTGGATATGTGGTCTCCAAATATTTTCTCCCATTGAATTGGCTGCCTTTTTACTTTCTTGACAAAGTTTTTTGAAGAACAAAAGTGTTTAATTTTGAGGAGGTCCCATATATCTATTTTTTCTTTTGTTGCTTGTGCTTTGGGTGTAAGGTTAAAGAAACCACTATCTACCATTAGATCTTGAAGATATTTTCCTACATTTTCTTCTAGAAGTATTATGATTAACTTTTATATCTAGGCCCTTGATCTATTTTCAGTTAATTTTGTATAAGGTGTGAGATAGGGGTCTTCTTTCTTTCTTTTGGATATGGATATCCAGTTCACCCAGCACTATTTGTTGAATAGACTGATCTAGCTCAGCTGGGTGAACTTCAAAGCCTTGTCAAAAATCACTTGAACATAGATGTGATGGTCTATTTCTGAGATCTAGATTCAGTTCCATTGATCAATCTGTCTATCTTTATTCCAGTATCATGATGCTTTTCCCACTGTCATTAAGTAATATGCTTTATAGTCTGGAAGTGATAGTCCTCCAACTTTGTTCTTCTTCTTTAAGATATTTTTGGCCATTGTGGGCCCCTTACCCTTCCAAATAAATTTAATAATTGGTTTTTTCATTTCTGCAAAGAAGGCTGTTGAGATTTTTACTGGGATTTCTTGAATCTGTAAATCAGTTTTGGGTAAAATTGACAATGATATTTATTCTTCCAGTACATTAACATGGAATGTCATTCCATTTATTTAAGTCTTCTTCAATTTCTTTTAGCAATGTCTTGTAGTTTTCTGAATACACATCATTTGTGTCCTTGGTTAAATTTATTCCTTAATATTTTATTCTTTTGCTGTTATAAATGAAATTTTTTTCTGATTTCCTCCTCAGATTGCTTATCAGTAGTGTTCAAAAATGCTACTGATTTTTGCATGTTAATCTTGTACCCCACCGCTTTGGTGAACTCATCTATTAGTTCTAGCAACTTTGTTGTGGATTTTCAGGATTTTCTTGATATAAGATAATATCAGTGAATAGCAACAGTTTTACTTCTTCCCTTCATATTTAGTTGACTTTTATATCTTTATCTAATCTGATTGCTCTAGCTAGAATTTCTAACATAATGTGGAATAATAGTGGTGACAGTTGACATCCTTGTATTGTTCCAGATCTCAGTGTGAAAGCTTTCAGTCTTTACCGTTGAGTAAAATGCTAGCTGTAGGATTTTCGTATATGCACTTTATCATATTGAGAAAGCTTTCTTCGAGTCCTATTTTTTTTAAGTGTTTTTATCAAAAAGGATGCTGTATTTTGTAAAATGCCTTTTCTGCATCAAGGTAGAAGATAATGTGATTTTTCTTCTTCCATTTATTAATGTGGTTTTTTACACTAATTGAATTTCTTGTGTTGAAAAACCATTGCATACTGGGGTAAAATCAAATTTTTCATGGTGTGTAATTCTTTTAATGTGCTTTTGGATTCAGTTTGCAAGTATTTTCTTGAGGATTTTTGCATCTATATTCATTAGGAATATTGGTCTGTAATTTTATTTTTTGTATATTCAATTAGTTTTGGTGTTAGGATGATGGCGGCTTCATAGAATGAGTTTGGAAGCATTGTTTTCTGTTTAATATTTTGGAAGAGCTTGAGCAAGATTGGTATTAGATCTTGAATGATTGTTAGAATTCACCGGTAAAGCAATCTGGTCCTAAGCTTTTTTCTTGGGGAGGTATTTTTTTAAAATCAATTTTATTGAAACATATTCATAAGCCATACAATTCATCTAAAGTGTACAATAAATGGCATTTTTATATTATCATATGTTGTGCATTCATCACTTCAGACAAATTAGAACATTTTCATTACTCGAAAAAGAAATAAAAGAAAAGAAAAAATCAAACAAAAAAACACACTCAAAAAACAAATGAACACTAAAAACCCTACCCCTTAGTTGTCACCTCTCTATCTCTATATCCTTCCCCTGCCATACATAACTGCTAGTGTATTTCTGTCTCTGTAATTTATTTTCATTTACATTTTTAAAAAATCAATTTTATTGAAAAATATTAATAAAGCATAAATCCATCCAAAGAGTACAATCAATGGTATTTGGTGTAATCACATATTTGTGCATTCATCAGTTCAATCATTCTTAAAGCACATTCATTGTTCCAATAATAATAATAAACAAAAACAAACCAGCAAAACTCATTATCTCTCAATCTCTATGCTATACATAGCTGCTATTCTTTTTCCTTCTTTCTAGTATAATTTTATTTATGTTTTGTAAAAATGGTCATATATGTGTGATATCACCCATATTTGTGTTTTACATGAGGTTTTACTATCTTATACAGTCTCATTTTTCAGTTTTTAGCTTTCCTTCTCGTAATATACATGACCTTAGACTTTCCTCTTTAATGATTATTATACCCATGTAATAGCTCTGCTAGTTGCAAACACCATGATATGTTTTCACCATTTCTATTCATTTCTAAAGATTTACAAACAACTTTTTTTAACAATTCTGCACAGATTAAATCTCAGCTTTCCTTTCTCTCCCCTCCTTCTATTTTCTGGTGACCTATATAATAATTATTAACTCCATGAGTTTACACAGTGTTTTTAGTTCCTACTAGCACAATCATACAGTATTTGTCATTTTGTGTCTGGCTTGCTCCATTCAACGTAATGCCCTCCAGGTTTATCCATGTAGTCATATGCTTCACAAATTCATTTCTTCTTACTGCTGCATAATATTCTATTGTGTGTATACACCACAAATTGTTTATCCATTCGTCAATTAATGGATACCTACATTGTTTCCAACTTTTGGCAATGATGAAAAATGCTGCTATGAATACCAGTGTGCAGATGTCTGTTTCTGTCTCTGCTCTCAGTTCTTGTGGCTATACACCTATTAGGTTGGTGCAAAAAAAATTGCAGTTCTGGACCGTGAATTTCAAATCATTATAACTAGGCTTAAAGACATCTTTATTAATCAAAATAAGAACCATTACAATCAACACATTTTTGCCAACGAGAAATAAGTTTTTTTATTCTTGTAGCATAAAAATCCATGCTTCAGGATTCAACGAACTCTTGGAAAGCATTTTCTGCATCCTGCTGGTTGTGGAGGCATTTTTCTTGCAAAAAGTTATCAAGATATTTCAAGAAGCAGTAGTGGGTGAATGTGGCAAATGAGGCAAAACTTCATAGCCCAATTCATTCAACTGTTGAAGCATTGTTTGTCTGACATGTGGTCAGGCGTTTTTGTGGAGAAAAAAATAGGCCTTTTCTGTTGACCAATGCCAGCTGCAGGCGTTGAAATTTTCGGTGCATCTCATCTATTTGCTGAGCATACTTCTCAGATGTAATGGTTTCTCTAGGATTGGGGTGTGTAATTCTTTTAATGTGCTTTTGGATTCTGTTTGCAAGTATTTCTTTGAGGATTTTAGTATCTATATTCATTAGAGATATTGGACTGTAATTTTCTTTTTTTGCAGTATCTCTATCTAGTTTTGGTATTAGTGTGATGTTGGCTTAATAGAATATGTTTGGTAGTGTTCTTTCCTGTTCAAGTTTTTGGAAGAGCTTAACCAAATTAGTATTAGATCACCTTTGAATGATTAGTAGAATTCACATGTGAAGCCATTTGGACCTGGGCTTTTCATTTTTGGGAGGTTTTTAATGACTGTCTCAATTTCTTCACTTTTGATTGGTTTGTTGTGGTATTCTATTTCTTCTAGGGTCTGTGTAGGTGGTTCATGTGTTTCTTGGAATTCATCCGTCTCCTCTACATTGAGAACAAAGATACAATTTCATTTATTTCTGCTCTGATCTTTACTATTTCTTTCCTTCAGCTTGGTTTGGCATCAGTTTGCTGTTTTTTTTAGTTCTTCCAGTTGTGCAGTTAGATCTTCAATTTTAGCTCTTACTTCTTTTTTTAAATGTAAACATTGAGGGCTAAGAATTTCCCTCTCAGCGTTTCCTTTGCAGTGTCCCATAGGTTTTGATATATCTTAAGATATTTGCTGAATTCTCTTGCAATTTCTTCTTTGACCCACTTATTATTTGTGTGTTGTTTAATCTCTATATGTTTACGAATCTTCTCTTTTTCCATCTATTATTGATTTCCAGCTTCATTCTGTTATGATAAGAGAAAAGTATTTTGTATCATTTCAAACTTTTTAAATTTATTGAGATTTATCTTGTGACCCAACATATGGTCAATCTTGGAGAAAGATCCATAAACACTTGAAAATAATGTATATCCTGCTGTTTTGGGGCTGCAATGCTCTATAGATATCTGTTAGGCCTAGTTCATTAATCATATAATTCAAGTTCTCTGTTTCTTTATTTCTCTTCTGTCCAGATGTTTTAACCAATACTGAGGGTGGTGTATTGATGTCTCCAACTATTATTGGAAAAACATCTATTTTTCCCTTCAGTTTTCCCAGTGTATGCCTCATTTATCTTGGAGCACTTAGGTTAGGTGCATAAATACTTAGTATAATTATTTCTTCTTGGTTAATTATCCCTTTTATTAATATATAATGACCTTTTTCATCACTTAAAATAGTTTTGCATTTGAAATCTATTTTGTCTGATATTAGTATTGCTACTCAGATCTTTTTTGCTTACTAATTGAATGGAATATCTATTCCTAATTTTCACTTTTAACCTAGTTGTGTCCTTAAGTCTGAGGTGGGTCTCTTGTAGACAACGTATAGATGTCTCCTTTTTTAAATATATATTTATAATTAAAAGTTTATGTCTTTTAATTAAGAGTTCAAGCCATTAATAATCAATGTAATTGCTTTAAAAACATTACTTTCTTCATCCATTTTGCCTTTCTGCTTTGTGTTGTCATATTGTTACATTGTCTGTCTTCTTTCCCTTTAGTTTATGCTTCCTAATAATCTTCACTTCTAAATTCTTCTACAAATCTCTCAGCCTTGTTTTTTCTGTTTTTGTTTTTTTTCCTTTCAGGCTTTTGCATTCCCTTTAGTATCCCCTGTAATTCTGGTCTTTTGGTAACATATTCTATCAGTTTTTGTTTGTGAACTTTGAACTTACCCCCATTTCTTTTTTAAGATTTATTTATTTATTTATTACCCCCCCTTCGTTGTTTTTTTGTGTGTGTAAGTGTGTGTGCTCGCTGTCTGCTGTCTGTGTCCATTTGCTGTTTGTTCTTCTGTGTCTGCTTGTCTTCTCTTCAGGCAGCACCAGGAACTGATCCTGGGACCTTCCGGAGTGGGAGAGAAGTGCTCAATCTCTTGTGCCACCTCAGCTCCCCGGTCTGCTGCATCTCTTATTGTCTCTTCTCTGTGTCTCTTTTTGTTGCGTCATCTTGCAGCACAATCTTTCCACTTGGGACAGCACTCCTGTGCGAGCCAGCACTCCTGCACAGGCCAGCCCTCCTGTAGAGGTTAGCACTCCACATGGGCCAGCTCGCCACATGGGCCAGTTCACTGCACAAGCCAGATTGCCTTCACCAGGAGGCCCTGAGAAATGAACCCTGGACCTCCTATATGGCACATGAGCCACATCTGCTTCCCTACCATCATTTCTGAAGGACAGTTTTACTGGATGCAGAATTCTTGGTTGGCAGTTTTTCTCTTTCAGTACCTTAAATATATAATGCTACTGTCTCTCACTTCCATGTTTTCTGATGAGAGATCGATACTTACTATGATAGAGGTTCCCTTTTATGTGATGCTTTGCTTGTCTCTTGCTCCTTTCAGAATCCTCTCTTTATTGCTAATATTTGTCATTCTGAATAGTAGGTGTCTTGGAATAAGTCTATTAAAAATTATTCTGTTTGTGTTCTGCTCCTTGGATATTGATATTTATGTCTCTCATAAGGGTTGGGAAGTTTACAGTCATTATTTCCTCAAATATTCTTTCTGACCCTTTTCCATTCTCTTCTCCTTCTGGAACACCAAAAACATGTATATTTGTGTGTTTCTCATTGTCATTCATTCCCTGAGACCCTGTTTCATTTTTCTATTCTCTTCTCTTTCTGTTCTCCTGTCTTTTCAAATTCAGATGTTCTGTCCTTGATATCACTAATTCTATCTTTGATCAGTTCAAATCTGCTCTTATGTGCCAATAATGTATTTTTAATCTCATCCATTATGTCTTTCATTTCCACAAGTTGTTACTTTTATTTTCAAGCTTTCAAATTGTTCTTTATGCTTATTCAGTGTCTTCTTAATATCCTTTACCTCTTTAG
>JAQZBX010041343.1:0-22380 GCA_029593785.1 Cabassous unicinctus
TTGTTGTTGTTTTCCATTTCATTTATTTCTGCTCTAATCTTTGTTATTTCATGCCTTCTACTTGCTTTGGGATTAGTTTGCTGTTCTTTTTTTAGTTCCTCCATCTGTGTAGTTAGGTCATTGATTTTAGCTGTTTCTTCTTTTTAAATGTAAGCATTGAGGGGTATAAATTTCCCTCTCAACACTGCCTTCACTGCATCCCATAGGTTCTGATATGTTGTGTTCTCATTGTCATTCATCTTGAGATATTTATTGATTTCTCCTGAAATTTCTTCTTTGACCCATTGATTATTTGAGTGTGTTGTTTAATATCTGTATATTTGTGAGTTTTCCCTTTTTCTGCCTCTTGTTGATTTCCAACTTTATTCCATTATGATCCGAAAAAGTGTTTTGTGTAATTTCAATCTTGTTGAATTTATTGAGGTCTACTTTTTGACCCAACTTCTGGTCTATCCTGGAGAAAGATCCATAAGCACTTGAGAA
Organism: Cabassous unicinctus; assembly: GCA_029593785.1. Lineage (NCBI taxonomy): Eukaryota > Metazoa > Chordata > Mammalia > Cingulata > Chlamyphoridae > Cabassous > Cabassous unicinctus. The sequence goes on from JAQZBX010041343.1 coordinate 484, forward strand.
GAATGCATATCTTGTTGTTTTGGGGTTCAGTGTTCTGTATATGTCTATTAGATTTAGTTCATTTATCATATTATTCAAGCTTCTGTTTCTTTATTGATCCTCTGCCCAGATGTTCTATCCAATGCTGAGAGTGGTATATTGAAGTCTCCAACTATTATTGTAGAAACATCTGTATCTCCCTTCAGTTTTGCCAGTGTTTGCCTTATGTGTCTTGGGGTATGCTGGTTAGGTGCAGATACATTTGTAATTGTTATTTCTTCCTGGTGAATTGCCCCTTTTATTAATATATAATTTCCTTCCTTGTCTCTAATAATGGTTTTGCTTTTAAAGTCTATTTTATCTGATATAAATATATCTACCCCGGCTTTTTTGTGGTTACTGCATGCATGGGATATCTTTTCTAGCCTTTCACTTTCAGTCTCTTAGTATTTGTATTAGTCAGCCAAAGGGGTGCTGATGCAAAATACCAGAAATCTGTTGGCTTTTTAAAAAGGTATTTATTTGGGGTAGAAGCCTACAGTTACCAGGCCATTAAGCATAAGTTACTTCCCTCACCAAAGTCTATTGCCATGTGTTGGAGCAAGATGGCTGCCGACGCCTGCCAGGGTTCAGTCTTCCTGCGTTCCTCTCTTCCTGTGGTTCCATTTCTTTCTGAGCTCAGCTCCTCTGTTTTTTCCACAAGGTCAGCTGTAGACCATGAGGCTCTCTAGGCTTTGCCACTCTCCATAAGGCCAGCTGTAGACTACCAGGCGAATGGCTCGTCTCTTTTCCTGGGCCCTTCTCTCCTTCCTCACAACCAAGCTCCTCTGTGTGCTTACTTCCTGGGGCTCCAGCTCAAAAAACTCCCAACTTCCTTCTCTGTAGTGCAGTTTCTCTGTGAGTCCCCGCCCACCAAGAAGGTGGGGACTCAACGTCCTACTGACGTAGCCCAATCAAAGCCTTAATCATTATTTAATCATATAAAAGTAAAACCTCTGAATCCAATACACTCTAATACACACAGAGGAAAAGACCAGTTTGCAAACATAATCCAATTATTTCTTTTTGGAATTCATCAGTAATATCAAACTGCTACACTCCACACTCTGAATTCCAAAAAGACATTCCAATATTCAAAAAACCTTATTTTAGTAACAATACTAAGTACAAAATTATATCATGATCAGTTTAAAGAAATACAGTTTGTCTTGAGGCAAAGCCCCATCTGGCTGTAGACCTCTGAAATTTACAAAATCATTTATCTGCTTCTAATACACAAATGGACTGACAAAGGATAAACATTTCCATTGTCATGAGGAGAAACTGGGAGAGAAACATGAGTCACGGGTTCTCTACAGTTCAGTAAACCTACAGGGCATTCTCTATTAGATTTCAAAGTCTGAGAGGCATTCTTAAGATGATGGTTTCTTCTCCCTGGTGCCTCATGGAGACCCACCCTTTCCACAGGCTTGCCCAATGCCCATTTTCTTGGTTCCATTCTCATCAAGCATCTGGGTGGTGACCAAGCTCTAGATCTCAACCTCCAACAGCATTGGGGTGATTGCCACACCATACCCAATCTTTGGGTTAGAGTCTCAAACCCCCTAGTACAGTGAAGTGAAGGCAACATCCTCCCTAACCTTTGGCATACAGGCTCAACCTTCTCAGAGCAACGAGTTGACCACCTGGCCTTCCCTAATCCATGGGGGACAGGCACACCCCTCCCAGACCTATGGGGTGCTGAACTTAACTGCCCTAATCTTTGAGGAATGTGCTCCACCCTCTCTGTACCCTGGGGCAGCAAAACTCCCCCAGAACATCAGGCGGGAACATCCACTCTCTTCAACTGCCAGGGCAAACTCACCCTCTCTGTATACATAGGTGGGGTTCCTCTCTTAGCCCAAGGTGGTGTCTTAATTCCAGATCTCAGCTTCCATGGTTTTCCTCTTAAAGCTGTTTCTCCTTCAATCTCTCCTTTCCACGTCCCTTTAATTCCAGGCTGACAGTGATTTTGTTCATATAGCTCTCTCAAAAATTTGTTGGTTTAGCATGCAGGAAGCAGGGGTCCAAGCCATCAGACAGTAAGACTTTCCATGAGTCTTTCCTAGATAACTGCATCTTCAATCCTAATTTACAAGTTCCAAGTTTAGTTAAAACCTCAAACAGGGCACTATTGTCTGGGAACTTGATTTCCAGAGGTTGGAATTTCCCGAATCAGTTTCTGGTTTCTTTGTGCCCAACAATCCAGTCCTCAACTTATCTCATTCATCTAGCATTTTGCTATAAGCTGCAAGGAGAAGCCAAGCTGCATCCTCCAGGTTTCCTTTGGAAAGTTCCTAGATGCCCAGGCTCACCATTTTCAAATTCTTCCTTCCATAAAACATCAAGAGGTAATCTTGCTAAGTTCTCTGCAACTTTAAAACATGGATCATATTTCCTCCAGTTTCCAATGATAGTTTCATCATTTACTTGGGTCTAAGGTGAGATTCTTGTAGAAGCATATAGATGGCTCATATTTTCTTATCCATTCCTACAGTCTGTGTCTTTTGACTGGGGAGTTTAATCCATTAACATTCAATGTTATTACTGTAAAGACAGCTCTTATTTCACCTATTTTGACCTTTTGGTTTTATCCGTCATATTTTATTTTCACCACTCTTTTGACACTTTTAGTTACTTTTACTGATATAATCTTCATTTCTAGACTTTCTTACAAGCCTCTCTCACCTGTCTTTTCTTTTCAGGCTGTAGCACACCCTTTAGTATTTCCTGCAAAGCCAGTCTCTTTGTTATAAACTCTCTCAGTTTCTGTTTATCTGTGAATATTCCAAACTCGCCCTCATTTTTGAAAGACAATCATGTTGGACATAAGATTCTTTGCTGGCAGTTTATCTCTTGCAGTATCTTAAACATATCATACCACTGTCTTCTTTCCTCCATGGTTTCTGATGAGAAATTGGCACGTAGTCTTATTGGGTAACCCTTATACATTATGCATTGCTTTTCTCTTGTTGCTCTCAGAATTCTCTCTTTGACTGTGGCATTTGACATTCTGATTAGTATGTGTCTTGGAGTTAGTCTATTCAGATTTATTTGAATGGGAGTATGTTGTGCTTCTTGGACACAGATATTCATGTATTAAATAGATTTGGAAAATTTTCATGTATTCAATAGATTTGGAAAATTTTCTACCATTATTTCTTCAATATTCCTTCTGCCTTTTCCCTTCTTTTCTCCTTCTGGGACATCCATGACATGTATGTTTGCATGTCTTTTGCTGTCATTTAGTTCTCTGAGACCTTGTTCAATTTTTTCCATTCTTTTTTTCATCTGTTCTTTTTTTTGTTGTTTGTTTGCTTTCAAGGGCCATTTCTTCAAGTTCACCAATCCTTTTTTCTGTCTCCCCAAATCTGCTGTTATATGATTCCAGTGTATTTTTAATTTCATTTATTGCACCTTTCATTTTCATAAGATCTGCTATTTTTCTATGTATGCTTTCAAATTCTTCTTTGTGCTCACTCAATGTCTTCTTGATATCCTTAATCTCTTTAGCCATCTCATTGAATTTATTAAGGAGATTTGTTTGAATATCTGATTAGTTGTCTCAACTCCTTTATGTCAGCTGGAGTCTTATCTTGTTCTTTTAACAGGGTCATATCTTCCTGTTTCTTGGTGTGGATTGCAGTTTTTGTTGGTGTCTTGGCATCTGGCTTACTAGATGTATTTATTCTGGGTGCAGTTTCTCTCTTTAGCTTAGGGCTTTCTTGCCCTTTCTCCCTTTTGGTTGTGTAGTAGGAGCCAAGGATGTAGTTGGTACTGTTAGCTGTGGAGGTTGAAGCTGGCCAGGTTGTCCCAGGGACTGATGAAGCTTCTTCCACATTTTCTCCTTTGCTAGTGGTAGGGACAGAGCCACAGCCATGTGTAATAATCCAAGTCATGCATGCCAAGACTGTCTGTCATTGCCCAGAGAGACTGATGGAGCTTCACGCCCCTTCCTCCCCTGCCTGAGGTGGGGAATGGAGCTGCAGGTGTAGGTGGCAATCTATGCCATGTAGGTCCAAAATCACCAGAGTTGCCCAGGTAGACTGATGTAGCACCAGTTACCACTCCCCACCTCACCCCCCCCCCGCCAGGGGTGGGGATGGACCCTCTGGAGTGCCCAACAATCTAATTCTTGTGGGCCAAATGCACCTGCACTTTCCCTTAGAAGCTGAGAGAGTACTGTCCCTTCTACCATTTAGCAGGTAGGAATGGAACCACTGACACCCAACAGTGCAGTCCTTGTAGGCCGAGAGTACCTGCCATTGTCCAGAGAGGCTGAGGATACACCAGCCCCCTCCTATCCTATTGGTGGGTGGGGGTGGATCCACAGGTAACTACCAGTCCAGGTCATGCAGGCCAAAAGTGCCTGCCTTTGCCCAGAAAGGCTGATGAAACACAGCTCCCCTTCTGCCTTACTTGGGGGCAGGGATGGTGTTGTAGGTGTCCAACTGTATAGTCTGTGTGAGCTGAAAGCACCTGTAGTTTCCCAGAGAAGCTGAAGAAACCCCAGCCCCCTCCTATCCTGTAGGGTTGGAGGGGAGGAGATGGAATTGAAGGCGCTCAACAAATCAGTTTGTCTGTGCTCTCTCCTATCTTATTAGGGTGCAGGGATGGAGCCTCAGATGTCTGACTATTCAGTCTGTGCCAGCTGAATGTACCTGCAGTTACCTGGAGAGGCTGGTGCCGGTTCCCCCAGGTTTCTCCCTGCCAGAGGTGGGGCTGGAGCTTAGGCTAGAGCTGCAGTTCGATCTGGTTGGAAAGAAGCCGGTCCCTACCGTCACTGTGATTTTCAGTCAGCCCTGCTTCACCTCATGCTGGGGGTAGAGTTAAAATGGCAGCTACTAGCCTCTTTCTGACTTGGACAAGTTTAAACTCTACCTGTTCCCAGGATTATACTTTAGTCAGCCAAATTTACCAATCAGTAGCTGAAGTTGATGCTCAACCATCTCTTCTTCCCCCGTTTTTGGGAAATGGGGCTTCTAATTCCAGCCTCGGAATAGCTCCCGAGGCAGCTTGCACTGCCAGTGGAGTATGGGCACCGGTGTCCGTGGCATAGAGAGCTCTATTCACGAATCTTCTCTGCAGATAAGCAGTCTCCTCCTTCCATTTTTTCAAGGATGTTGCAGGATGCTCTTCTGGTCTCCTGGAGTCCCCAAACAGGTGCTTTAGATAGCTCTGGATGATTGATTACTAACTGCCCTGTAGCACAAGCTGACTCTTGGAGCTCCTTACTCTGCTGCCATCTTACCAGGATATCAGATACTTATGTTTTAAAAAAATATCCTGGTTGAAATGAGTACAGTAAAAATTGGTGAAATCCGAATAAGATCTGTAATTTAGTTAATATATTGTGCCAATGTCAATTTCCTGATTTTGTCATTGGGGGAAGCTGGTGAAGGGTACATGGGAACTCTGTACTATTTTTGCAACTTGTGAGTCTAAAATTATTTCAAAATGAAAAGTTAAAAATGAACAAATCAATAAAGACACCCCCCAAATAAAGAGCTATCAATTTGACAGATTTAATTTTGAAAGTATTAGCAATAACAACATACTACAGGTAGTTCTGAGGAGGATTGAGAACAGTTGCCTTAATGTATTTAGCGGAAGTGAGTCCCTTTGTTTAAGATCAAATTGGATTCCTCTGGTGAGGACTACAACCAAACAAGGTTTTGATAGGATTAAATTTAAGAGAGTTTATGGATAGAATTTATCCACTGCTTTCAATCTTGGGGAATGTAAATTAAAGGTCAGAGCACTTCTTCCACTGGGCTATAGAAATAACCCAGAAATTTCCTACAGTGGCTCAGCTATAGGCTTCAGATACCCCACCCAATGTTATTTACCCCCAACATGAATAAACAGTCTAGCTTGGGGTTTGAGTCTATAGAGTGCTGAATGCTCAGAAGGTGACACCAAAGGATTATTGGACATTATATTTAATATACAATAAAAGGGTGTGTGAAGCCCTCTGTCTTATTTCTTTCTCCTTGTGTCCTGAGATTTCTATCTCAAAGTGATTTAAAAATCAAAATGCAGTCAGACTCAGAGAAGAGGAATCATTCCTGATCTGGAGCAGACTCTCAAATAGAGAGAAAAGCTTTTGGGTGAAAAGTTGGAAAATTTGAGTGTGGAAAATAATAAATTCCATTATTGATAGAGCTGTAGGTATTAGACAGGTTCATGTTTTGTATTAGATTTCAAGCTATAAAAGCCAAAAGTAAGTACAATTACTTAAAGGTATTAGTCAGAAGTCTTTCGTTTTAAGTGGCAGAGGCCCATCTCAGAGTAGTTTAAAGGAAAAAAAGTTAATGACTAATGTACCCGGAAAGTGAAGGCATAAGTCTAACTTCAGGCATGGCTGGATCCAGGGTTGAAACAATGTCATTGGATTGTTTCTATTTCTCTACATCTTAACTCTGCTTTCCTAACATAAGTTAGCTCCTTTCTCAGCAGATTTTTCCCAGTGTGGTGACAAATCTGTGTGCCTGTAGCTGCAGGCATATATTTTACTTTCAGTTGATGATCCCCAAAGAAAAAGAACACCACTTTCCCAGTAGCTGCACCAAAGTTCCAGGTGTGACTTTCATTGGACTGGCTTAAGTCACATACTCATCCCTGAAGCAATCATTGTTTTAAAAGGGATGTGGACTCTGATTGGCCAGGCCTAGGTCATATGCCGACTCCGTAACTTAGAGGTGAGGTCAGTTCTCCAAACTACATGTGGACTGAAAATGGATCAGGGATGTTTTCCCAAAGAGCTGCTGGCCAGATAGAAGGTGATGGTTCCCATTTGATGGGGCTCATCTATGAGCATTGACTGCAGTAGGAGACATCACCATTACCAGGTGGACACCATAGAAAAGTGGTAGAGGATACCCTGTGAGAATTAATAGGTCTTATTTGTAACCATTTATGAGAAACCCTCTCACCTCCAAAATCCCAGCAATACCATGCTCAGGGAGGACTTTGTTGGAGGCAAGAGAGGTTTTCTATTAGCAAGTAAAAAGGCTGTGAAGCGTGAGTTACATGTGGAAAAGCATAAATGAGCATAAATGAGCATAAATGAGAATTTAAAGGCAGATGGTGTGTAGCAGGGCTTACAAAGGAATTGGTTTGTGTTGAAAAGCTCTATTTCCAATGCTCGTCTATTCTGTGACACCTCTCTCTCTCTCTCTCTCTCTCTTTGAGGTACTGGAGCTGGGGACTTTGGACCTCGTGTGTGAGAAGCCGAGGCTCAACCACTGAGCCACATAGGCTTCCTTGTGTTGGTTTTTTCATTTGTTTGCTTGTTGTTGTTTGTTTTTTTTGTTTTTAGGAGGCATCAGGGACCAAGCCTGGGACCTCCCATGTGGGAAGCAGGCGTTCAACTACTTAAGCCACATCCACTCCCTGTGACATCTCTTTTATACAAAGAAGGAAGTCGATTTTTCATGGTGGAGCAGAGTAAAGGAGACGGGGAAGAGAAGGAGGGAATGTGGGGGGAGCTGAAGAGGAGAGGAGCAATGAATTGGTGTGTGTTGAGATCACATTTAAATGTCAGATTCATGTATTTTGTATTTGTTACATAGCAATTAAAAGCTGAAAAATGTTCGTCTTTGGTTTATTGAATCATCCTTAATAGTTTTTCATAAACTGAGTAAAAGTCAATAGGCCAAGATGTTTCCAGGAACCGAGATATTTCCACATATTTTTGAAAAGGACCTCAAGCCAGCATCATGTGGTCCTGCTGTTGACAAGGATGGGATAAGGGAGTCCTGGAGAGGTGGACCATTGAGGGATATGCAGAAAGCCAACAATCCCAATTTAATCTCTGTATTGGGTTGACTATTGTCCCCAAAATTCATGTCCACACAGAACCTCACAATATGACCTTATTTGGTAATAGGTCTTAGCCAATGTAATAGTTAAGATCAGGTCACACAGGATTAAGATAGGCCCTAAATCCAATAGGACTGTTGTCCTTATAAGAGGGAAATTTGGACACAGAGACACAGACACAGTGGGAAGATGGCAGAAGATGGAGGCAGAGATTGGAGTTTGATCCCAATCCTTCCCAACTCAATGAACACCTGGGGCTGTCAGAAGCTGTAAGAGGCAAGGGAGGTTCTTCCCCTAGAGACTTGGAAAGTTTCACAGCCTTGTCAATATCCGGATTTGGGACTTCTAGTCTCTAAACTGTGAGAGAATCAATTTCTTTTGTTGTTTGGTTTGTGGTGCTCTGTCACGTCAGTCATAGGAAACTAATGCAATCTCCAAAGAGGATGCCAATGGCATGTGCTGTACCATCCTGACAGCCTTAGAACAATTTAGAAGACTTTAGGTATCTTCAGAAACTGAAAGAGTGGCCTTTTGAGATAGATGTATAGGCCTGTTGCAGCCTCTTTCTTGGGTCAATTACAGATTTAAGGTTTAAGAAAAGGATCAAGCAACTCTTCTGACACTACCTGTTAGGTTTTCTTGGGCAGTGAACTAGACCCACTTCCCACCAAAACCTGCTTCACTCTTACACAGGGGCTTCTTCAAGCAGTTGCAGGTAAGTAGGTGGAGGAAGAAGCTGTTTTGTTGCTTGCTGTGATACAATAGCTTAAATCAACTCAAACATAAAAGAGCAATATATATATATATATTCATTTATTTTATTAGACTTCCTCTAACAATTGGGAGAACATGAAATAAGAAATAACTAAATATGACAAGTCAATTTAAGATGAGTGAAAGGAATGAAAGGAAAAACGTATGTACATATATATATATTCAAACCGGGGGAAGCCCCAACATCTGGTCTCACGGGTTGGGAAGTCCTGATCAACAGCTGGCCAGAGTCTCAATCCAAATACAGCACCTGGGCAAAGCGTCCCCTGCCAGGGTGAGACTTGAGTCGGCCTGACCAGGGACCACCCCTTTTATAGAGCTCATAATCAATGAACTCAATAACCATAGGTGCCAAGTTGTGAGTACGCAAATATTTTCCAAGGTTTATGCATCAGTCCCTGAGGAAGCGGCCAGCTTCCTCAAGGAGGAGCACAATACTCCCCAGAATGCATCGTATCTGGTTCTTGTTTGTTACAAAACATCCCCAGTGTGCTTACTGTTCTAGTTCTTATCATTCTTCCTTATATTTGAAAATTGCTAACTTGCAAACAGATGCCAAACACAGGTTAAGATGGAGTCACTTAAGTCAGACCAAAATCAGCAAGACAATTCTTACTATACAGAAGCCTAGTTTTTGGGCAGATTTTCTGTTATTTAGCAGTGTTGGGGTAGCTCTTGGATTTAAGGGATACTTTTAAGAAATTGATTTTTGTATTAGAGAAGTTATAGGTTTAGAGAAAAATCATGCAGAAAGTACATAATTCTTATATACCCCCCCCCCAGTTTTCCTTATTATTTACACTTTGCCTTAGTGTGGTAACTTTGTTACAACTGATGAAACAATATTATTACGATTATATTATTAACAATAGTCTCTAGTTTGCACTAGGGTTCATTGTTTTTGTTGTATAGTCCTATGTTCTTTTAAACTTTTATTCTGGTAACATGTACATAACCTAAAACATATGCATCCTAAATTTCCCCTTTTAACCACATTCAAATATATAATAGTAGTGTTAATTATATTCATGATATTGGGCTACCATCACCACCCATCCATTACCAAAACTTTCCCATTAACCCAAACAAAAACTCTATACTAGTTAATCATTAAGTCCCCATTCCCTACCCCCACCCCTTCCCCTGGTAACCTGTATTCTAGTGTATGACTCTAAGAATTTGCTTATTCTATTTATTTCATAACAGTGAGATCATATAATACTTGTCCTTTTGTGTCTGGCTTATTTCATTCAACATGATGTCTTCACAGTATATCCATGTTGTCACAAGTATCAGAACGTAATTCCTTTTTACAGGTTAATAATATTCCCTTGTATGTATATACCACATTTTGTTTATCCATTTATTGGTTCATGGACACTTAGGTTGCTCCCATCTTCTGGCAATTGTGAATAAGGCCGCTATAAACACCACTGTGCAAATATCTTTTGAGTCCTGCTTTCAATTCTTTTGGGTATTGATTTAGCAGTGGGATTGCCTGGTCGTATGGTAATTCTACACTTAACTTTCTGAGGCACCACCATACTGTTTTCCACAGAGACTGCGTAATGGATACTTTTTAGTATATACCCAGTTGGCTACTTTTATATTGTTTTAAACCTTTTTGGTTGATTTAACAAGCAGCTGGATTTAGTGAAAAGAGAATAGAAATTGAATTTAAGAGTCATAATTCACTTAGCTTCACTATATACTAGATGTATAATCTTTGGAATGTTAATTGACCTCTCTCAGCCTGGATATTGCAAGCATAAAATAGATATAATAATGCCTACTGCAGAGACTTGCTTAAACCTCAAAGTATATAAAGAACCCTGAAAAGTGCATGGCATGTTTTAGAACATAAATATCTGTTGAATGGACAAAACCTGTCATAGGATTATAAAAACAATATTCTCACATTTCAGGTGTTGTACAGGATCCCACAGATCTATTTTGTGACCTGCTCTTTTTATGAATTTCCACAGAGTCAATGATTTATTATATGACGCCCCTGAGAATGGTGGGTTCAAAGAGGCTTTCAGGAAATATATCCACCACAGGAATTTCAGTCGTCTCTACATTGTTCCAAACCTATTTAGTCAGGCTTAAAGATGCTGGGCCATCAATCTGAATATAAATACATACTTCTTTTTAAAAACCCTGGAGACAAATTACAAATTATGACCTATAAATGAACCCAGGGCATTTATGCTTCTTCTTGGAAGATTTCCAAGATGCCATTAAAGTAAACTTGCTGTTGCTTATGGGTGCATGGAAGCTCTAGCCTACCCTGTCTCACTGTGCCAACGAATAGTGGTTAAGAATTGATCTGTCTGCTCCAGATGGCCCAGAAAAAATACTGCAAAAATCATTCAGGAAAGGTGGATATAATAATGTGTGTGATTATTGCAAATGGTATTTATGAGTATCAAAAGATGTGGAGAAAAACATGGCAACAAATCCAAAAGACATATGCGTAACGTCTTGAATCTGACTATTCATCGCTCTACTGCAAAACTGATTATCTCATTAAGTCATCATTGCCCTCTTCTCAATCCTTCTAAGCAATTTTAAAACCAGTCCCATTTTTTACCCAGAGAATTATTTTAGAATTTACCCTCATTCAACCACTACCTATTCATCACCAAATATTGTGACTTTTAAAATATATATATATATTTTATTAGAGAAGTTATGAGCTTACAAAACAATCATGCATAATGTGCAGAATTCCCATACATCACCCTTCCACAAACAGCTTACATTGTTGTGGAACATTTGTTACAGATTATGACAGAACATTGTCAGACTATTACCACTAACTATCGTCCATAGTGTACATTTAGTATATTTTTCCCTACACCCCCTGTAATTAACACCATGTATAAGTATTGTACATTTGTTATGGTTCATGAGAAAACACTCTCATATTTGTGCTTTTAACCACAGTCCATGTTCCACCACAGGGTTCACTGTGTTATATAGCCCCATGCCTTGTACAGCCCATCCAAAGTGTACACTCAGTGGCTCTTACTTTCATCGCAGAATTGTACAGTCATCGCCCCAGTAAACCTTTGAATGTTTCTCTTAGTCCAAAAGAAAAAATCCAATACCTCTGTTATTGACCTTTAGCATTGATATAGTACCTTCTCCGACATTGCTGTAAGAATATTACAATATTGCTGTTAGCTATAGTCCATAGTTACATTAAATGTATTTTTCCCATGCGTCATCATATTCTTACCACCATGTAATAGTGACCTACATTTGTTCTAGTTTATAGAAGAACATTCTTGTATTTGTACTATTAACCACCATCCTCATCCACCTCTGGGTTCACTGTGTTAGTCAATCCCTAGATTATTCTCTAGCTTTCTTTCAATTGACATTTACATCCTTAGACCATCCCTTTCAGCCACAATCCCATTTATAAGCCAGCCATGTTAGTTATACTCACTGTAATGTGTTACCATCACACTTTTACAGTCAAGCTCATTAAAAATTCTATAACCATTAAGCATCAGTACCCCTTCACAGCTCTCATCCCATCTCCTTGTAACCTATACTCTAGGATTTAACTCCATGTGTTTATTCTTCATATGTAGTTCATATTAGTGGGACCAAACAATATTTGTCCTTTTGTGTCTGGCTTATTCACTAAGCATAATGTCTTCAGTGTTCATCTATGTTATCCTATGTGTACCAATTTCATTTCTTCTTACAGAAGCATAGTGTTCCATCATATGTATACACGACATTTTGTTTATCCATTCATTTGTTGATGGACACTTGAGTTGTGTACATCTTTTGGCAATTGTGAACAATGCCACTATGAACATTGGTATGTAAATGTCTGTTCGTGTCACTGTTTTCAGTTTTTCTGGATATATTCCTAGTAGAGGGATTGCCAGATCATATGGCAATACTATATTTAGCTTCCTGAGGAACTACCAAACTGTCTTCCACAAATGCTGCACCATTCTACATTCCCACCAACGGTGAAGTAGTCTTCCTATTTCTCCATATCCTCTCTAGCTCATTTTCTTTTCTTTCTTTTTTTTTTTTTTTTAAATAATGGCCATTCTATGACGTGTGAGATGATATCTCATTGTAGTTTTGATTTGCATTTCCCTAATTGTTAGTGATATTGAATATTTTTTCGTGTACTTTTTTGGTCATTTGTATTTCCTTTTTGGAGAAATGTCTATTTAAGTCTTTTGCCCATTTTTTAATTGGATTACTTGCTCTTTTATTGTTGAGTTGTGTGATCTCTTTATATAGAATGGAAATCAAACTCTTACCAGATATGTGGTTTCCAAATATTTTCACCCATTGAGTGAGTTGCCTTTTCACCTTCTTGATAAAGTTCTTTGAAGCACAAAACTGTTTAAATTTGAGGAGGTCCCATTTATCCATTTTTTCTTCCATTGCTCATGCTTTCAGTGTAAGGTTTAAGAAACCATCACCTACGTCCAGGGTCTTGAAGATGTTTTCCTACATTTTCTTTTAGGAGTTTTATGGTTCTGACTTTTATATTTATGTCTTTGATCTATTTTGAGTTAATTTTTGTATAAGGTCTTAGATAGGGATCCTCTTTCTGTCTTTTGGATATGGATATCCAGTTTTTCCAGGCCCATTTGTTGAATAGATTGTTTTGCCCGAGCTGGGTGGGCTTGACAGCAGTTGTCAAAAATCACTTGACCATTGATGTGAGGCTCTGTTTCTAAACCATCAGTTTGGTTCCATTGGTCCATATGTCTATCTTTACGCCAGTACCATGCTGTTTTTACCACTGTAGCTAGGTAATATGATTTAAAGTCCATAAGGGAGAGTCCTCCAACTTCATTCTTCCTTTTTAAGATGTTGATGGCTATTCAGGGCCCCTTACATTTCCAAATAAATTTGATAATTGGTTTTTCTATTTCTTTTTTTAAAAAGCTGTTGGAATTTTTATTCAGATTTCATTGAATCTGTATATCAGTTTGGGTAGAATTGACATCTTAACAACATTTAGGCTTCCAATCCATGAACACAGAATGTCCTTCCTTTTACTTAGGTCTTCTTTGCTTTCTTTTAGCAATGTTTTTTTAGTTTTCTGAATACATATCCCTTATGCCCTTGGTTATGTTTATTCCTAAATATTTGATTCTTTTAGTTGCTTTTATAAAAGGAATTTTTTTCCTGACTTCCTTCTCAGATTGCTCATTACTAGGTATAGAAATGCTACTGATTTTTGCATATTAGTCTTGTATCCTGCCACTCTGCTGAATTCATTTATTAGTTCTAGTAGCTTTGTTGAGATTTTTGGGGACTTCCTAGGTTTAGGATCATATCATCAGCTAATAGCAACAGTTTTACTTCTTCCTTTCCAATTTAGATGCCTTTTATTTCTTTTTCTTGCCTGATTGCTCTAGCTAGAACCTCTAGCACTATATTGAACAACAGTGGTAACAGTGTGCATCCTTGTGTTGTTCCCTATCTCAGCAGGAAAGCTTTCAGTCTTTCACCATTGAGTGCAATGTTAACTGTGCATATATACCCTTTATCATGTTGAACAAGTTTCCTTCAATTCTTATCTTTTGGAGTATTTTTTATCAAGAAAGGATGCTATATTTTGTCAAATGCTTTTTCTGTGTCAATCAATAGGATCATGTGAGTTTTCTTCTTTAATTTATTAATGTGGCATATTATACTGATTGATTTTTCTTATACTGAACCACCCTTGCATGTCTGATATAAAACCCACTTGATCATAATGAATAATTCTTTTAATATGCTGTTGGATTTGATTAGCAAGTATTTTGTTGAGGATTTTTGCAACCATATTCTTTAGGGAAATAGGTCTGTAATTTTCTTTTTTGTAATATCTTTATCTGGTTTTGGTATTAGGGCAATATTGGCTTCATAGAATGGTAGCATTCATTCCTGTTCAATTTTTTAGAAGATTTTGAGTAAGATTGGTATTAAATCTTCATTGAATTATTGGTAGAATTCACCTGTGAAGCCATCTGGTCCAGGGCTTTTCATTTCAGGGAGTTGTTTGATGACTGTTTCAATCTCTTTACTTGTGATTGGTTTGTTGAGGAATTCTATTTCTTCTAGGGCCAGTGTAGTTTATGTATATATTCCTAGGAATTTTTCCATTTCATCCACGTTGTCTAGTTTGTTGGCATACAGTTGTTCATAGTATCCTCTTACTATCTCTTTTATTTCTGTGGTGTCGGTAGTAATAATATTGTGATTTTGACTGACAATATTATCATGGTTTCTTTGGAAGGGAACATAATTCCTTTTACCCAGTTAATTTTTTGCAATCTGTTTGAAGTTGTGTTTTGTACAGTTATCCCACATGAAGTCTATAAAAAGGAAAATTGGAAGATAAGAATTCCTCAATGTTAGTTCAGTATTATCCAAGTGGCACAAAGACTGTATCTAGCAGAGGAGTCTGATCATTGGAGAAGTAAACTCTCTTGTGGGGTAGGATCTTACCAGGCTTTGCATTGATGAGATGAAATATCTTCGTTGGTCATCAAATTTCTTGTACCTTGATTTTTTGGGGCTCATCAAGAAAAATCCTGGACTAATTTTAGTTGCTCAGGTATCTTCATATGAGGAAGAGTAAGCACCAGAAAGTGGGTATAAAATTCTGGTCTTTGGAAAGAGGAAGGTATATTCTCCAGTGTAAATTACATATATCAACCTTTGTTGAGCTCAATTTATGGGAGTCAGTTCCCCATGCCTGGTCAACTCTGGGTGCGCTGAAAAAATAATTGAGTTTCTAGACTTCAAAGTTTAAGCCACAGCCTGGATATGGAACAACACCAATCACCTCACCCTGATCACAGTGGGATCTTGCTTGAATAGAGAACTAGTGAATCCATGTGTGATATTGTCCCCCTTGGACAGTATGAATGGACAAGCAGAGTAGTCATGGCAGTTGCCACCTGCCAGTTATTGTGCCACCTTCATATACACAGAGAGCTAACACCCCCTGCCAAGCCCACAGAACAGCTTTATCTCATGAAGAGTATTTGATAGCACACCCAGTACCTGTGCCAGAAAGCTGCAGGACATAAAATAGAATTGTATTTTGAGGATCTAGGATAATTTCTTCATACACAATATCCTACCTCCCCACATAATACATACAACAACTTACTTTTTTTCATTTTTTTAAATTAGAGAAGTTGTGAGCTTACAAAACAATCATGCATAATGTGCAGAATTCCCATATTTCACCTCTCCACCAACACCTTACATTGTTGTGGAACATTTGTTACAGATTATGAAAGAACATGATGAGACTATTACCACTAACTATGGTTCATAGTGTACACTTGACAACAACCTACTTTTTAAAAGCTGCAATTATTTTTTAATTAAAAAAATTTTTAAATCAATCTTATTGATACATATTAATAAAGCATAAATCAATCCAACGTGTAAAATCAATGGTATTCAGTGTATTCATGTAGTTGTGCATTCATCACTTCAGCCATTTTTAGAACACTTTCATTATTCCAATAATAATAATAAACAACAAACAAACAACAAACAAAATTCATCACCTCTCAATCTCTCTATTCTTCCCCTGCCATATGTAGCTGCTATTCTTTTTCCTTCTCTCTAGTATAATTGTATTTATATTTTGTAAAAACAGCATATATGCAATATCACCCATATTTGTATTTTACATGAGGTTTCACTATGTTATACAGTTTCATTTTACAGTTTTTAGCTTTCCTTCTAGTAATATACATGACCTTAGACTTTCCCTTTCAACCACTGTCATACCCATATAATAGCTCTGCTAGTTACAAAAACCACGACATGCTTTCCCCATTTCTACTCATTTCTGAAGATTTACAATCTTTTTACCAATTCTGCACAGATTAACCCTTAGCTTTCCATTCTCTATCCTTCTTCTATTTTCTGGTGACCTATATTCTAATTATTAACTCCATGAATCTGCACAATATATTTAGTTCATAGTAGCACAATCATACAGTATTTGTCCTTTTGTGTCTGGCTTGCTTCATTCAACATAATGTCCTCCAGGTTCATCCATGTTGTCATATGGTTCATGACTTCATTTCTTACTGCTGCATAATATTACATCATGTGTATACACCACAATTTGTTTATCCATTCATCAGGTGATGGACACCTGGGTTGTTTCCAACTTTTGGCAACTGTGAATAACGTCACTATGAACATTGGTGTTCAGATGTCTGTTCGTGTCTCTGCTCTCAGTTCTTCTGGGTTTATGCCTAGTAATATTATTGCTGTGTCACATGGCAAATTTATATTCAACTTCCTTAGGAACTGCCAAACAGTCCTTCACAGTGGCTGTACCATTCTATATTTCCATCAACAGTGAATAAGCATTCCTATCTCACCACATCCTCTCCAACATTTACAGTTTTCTGACTTTTTAACAGTGGCCAGTCTAATAGGTGTGAAATGATATCTCATTGTAGCTTTGGTTTGCATTTCCCTAATTGCTAGTGATGTTGAACAGTTTTTCATGTGTTTCTTCGCCATTTGTATTTCTTCTTTGGACAATTGTCTTTTCAAGTTTTTTGCGCATTTTTTAATCAGGTAGTTTGTCTTTTTATTGTTGAGTTGTATGATCTCTTTGTATATCATGGATATTAAACCCTTATTGGATATATGATTGCCAAATATGTTCTCCCATTGAGTTGGCTGCCTTTTCACCCTTTTGACAAAGTTCTCTGGGGTGCAAAAGTGTTTAATTTTGAGGAGGTCCCATTTATCTATTTTTTCTTTTGTTGCTCATGCTTTGGGTGTAAGATTTAAGAAACTACTGCCTACCACAAGATCTTGAAGATATTTTTCTATATTTTCTCGTAGGAGTTTTATGGTTGTTGCTTTTTATATTTAAGTCCTTGATCCATTTTGAGTTATTTTTTTAATAAGGTGTGAGATAAGGGTCCCCTTTCTTTCTTTTGGATATGGATATCCAATTCTCCCAGCCCCATTTCTTGAGTAGATTGTTCTGGCCCAGATGGGAGAGCTTGACCACCTTGTCAAAAATCACTTGACTGTAGACATGGGGGTCTATTTCTGAGTTCTTTTTTTTTTTTTTTAATGAGCTATAAACTGATGTTGATGTTTTTAATAAGGGGTATTTCTGAGTTCTTGATTTGATTCCATTGGCCAATGTGTCTGTCTTTATACCAGTACCATGCTGTTTTGTGTTTTTTTGTTTGGTTTTGTTTTGCTTTTTTACCATCATAGCTAAGTAATATGCCTTAAAGTATGGAAGTGAGAGTCCTTCGTTCTTCTTTTTGGCTATTCGGGGCCCTTTACCCTTCCAAATAAATTTGATAATGGATAATGGTTTTTCCATTTTTGCAAAAAAGGCTGTTGGGATTTTTATTGGGATTGAGAACAATCTACTTTTAAGGTGACACCTTTTATACTAAGAGTCTGTGAAGGTTTTTAGCAACTTTATAAAGTCTGAATACATCTGTGCATTCCTCCTTTGAGCAGAAGATTGTACACTACAGTCACAACACTAAGCCCAATAGGGACTGTGTCTCTGATAGACTTTATCTCCAAATGCAGTCTATGGTACCTGAGGTTGGAAACTGTATTCTAAGGGAAGGCTCTGGTCGAAAGCTTTGAGGCAAGATAAGTAGAAGATGTTTACATTCGTTCATATTGCAGATAAGACATTCTGGTAGTTTCCTGACCACTAACCCATTTAATATAGACATTTTTAAAAATCAATTTTATTGATACATATTAATAAAGCATAGAGTTCCTCCAAGGTGTACAATCAATGGAATTTGCTATAGTCACATAGTTATGCATTGATCACTTCAATAATTATTAGAGCATTTTCATTATTTCAATATAAATAATAATAAGCAAAAAACCCCAAAGAAACAAAGAAGAAAATTCCTTACCTCTCAATCTCTCTATGCTTCTGCCACTGTTTCTGGCTATTCTATTCAAAGTATATAATCAATGGCTTTTAGTATAACCACAAGGTTGTACATTCATCATCTTAAAAATTCTAGAACAATTCCATTACTACAAAAAGAAAGACTCCAAACACTTAAGCATTCCTTCCTCATACCTATGTAACAACTAATCTTTCATCTTTATGAATTGATTTATATTTACATTTTATATAAATGGAATCATACAATATGTCGTACTCTGTATCTGGTCTCCTTCACTTAGTATAACATTTTCTTTTTGTCTGATATTAAAATTGTGTAGTATTAACTTACATTTATTCAGCTTCACGGAAAAATGGCCTTATAGATATATTTCTACCCATATTCATATTTCACATAATATAGTTATATTTTACATAATATATTTAGTTCATAATAGGACAATCATACAGTATTTGTCCTTTTGTGTCTGGCTTGCTTCACTCAACATAATGTCCTCCAGGTTCATCCATGTTGTCATTTGTTTCATGAATTCATTTCTTCTTACTGCTGCATAATATTCCATCATGTGTATACTCCACAATTTGTTTATCCATTCATCAGTTGATGGACACCTGGGTGTTTCCAACTTTTGGAATATAGACATTTTTGTTTCACTCTTTTGCTGGGTCTTTTAGGATTTTTTTCTATTATATAAAAAGAATCTTGCTGCAGGTAGTTTCTGTAATTCTTCAGTGCACATGGTCTGTTGAACTGTATGCATTAATATAATCTTTAACTTTAAACAGACCTTTGCCCTTAGTCAGAACAGCTGTTTCTATGAATATTTCATTAGTGAATGTTTACTAGTAACACTTTTAAGATCATCCTTTTATATTAAATGGCTTACTGGTTCTTCTCCTTTGTTACTAGATTTATTTATTTTTTCCTCAAAACTTCTACCAGATATCATCTTTCAAATATCCTAGGAATTTATAGGTATAACATCCATAGGTTTTCTCTAAGAAGAGATGTCAATGATATATTGTCTATGTATTACTGAAATAAAATATCTCTATGAAAATAATAAATCCTCAAATAATGGAATAATGAAGTATTTAAAGCACAAAAAGGCAGAATTTGAGAATACTTTTTCAAAATAGATAAAAATTGAGGTGCCCAGAATATCCTAAAATATAATGATGTTGACTTAAGTCCCAGATCTCAAGTGTTCACTGTACTCTCTCCAAAATGATAAGTTATCAGCATATGCTTATTCTAGTGATAACCTCATCAGTTATCTTGTGACAACCATTCATCCCTTTGAGAACGAGGGCATCCTCTGAATACTTACATATATCTGCTGAACAAGTTTTTCATTAGATATATTCAAATCCTTGATACAAATATTGAAATCATATAGCCTTATAACATGTCACTAGAAATTTCTTTCAAGGTTAATGGCAATCATTCAACACCCTTTAATTGTTGTCATTTAACCAGTGGTCATTCTTATAGTCCAAATATATGCTTTTTTCTTTTTTAAATATTTTAAAATATTACTAACTATAGCCCATATCTTAAATTTGGTGTATCTCCCCACCCTCAACCCACCTGATTAACACCCTGTGTTAGTAATATACGTTTGCTATAGTTCATGAGAATGTTCTCATATTTGTCCATTACCCACAGTCCACCTTCCACCACTGAATTCCCTGTGTTATACAGTCCCATGTTTCGTACAGTCCATTCAAAGTGTACACTCACTGGCTCTCATTTTCATCACAGAGTTATGCTGTCATCACCTCAGTCAATTTTAGAACTCCAAAAGGAAATAAATCCCATAACCTCTTATACCCCCTATAGTTGTCTCTTAGAATTGATATATCTTCTTTGCCATTGCTGCAAAAATATTACAGTATTACTGTTAACTATTGTCTGTAAGTTACATTAGTTGTAGATTTCTAGTGTATCACCATATTCTTAACACTTTGTAAAAGAATATTCTTATGTTTATACTATTAACCACAATTCATCTACCACTGAAATCACTGTGTTATATATACACTAGATTATTCTCTAGTTTCCTTTCAAGTGACATTTACGCCCACAGACTACTCCCTTCAGCCACAATCTCATTTATAAATCAACAGTGTTAGTTATAGTCACTATAATGTGTTAACATCAATTCTATTCATTTCCATATTTTTACAATAAATCCTATTAAAAATTCTACGTACATTGAGTATCAGCTCCCATTCTTAACCCACATTCTATCCCCTAGTAGCCTATATTCTAGAGTTTACCTCCATGAGTTTACCCATCATATTTAGCTCATTTTAGTGAGACCATACAATATTTGTCCTTTTGTGTATGGCTTTTCACTCAACATAATATCCTCAAGGTTTATCCATGTTGTAGCATGAATCCTGATTTCATTTCTTCTTACAGCTGAATAGTATTCATTGTATGTATATACAACATTTTCTTTAGACATTCATCGGTTGATGGACACTTGGACTGTTTCCTTATTTTAGCAATTGTGACTAGTGCTGCTATGAACATTAGTGTGCAAATGTCAGTTCGCATCTTTGCTTCCAGTTCTTTTGAATATATTTCTAGTGACAGGATTGCTGCATCATATAGCAGTTTTATATTCAGCTTCTTGAGGTACTGCCAAACTGTCTTTCACAAAGGTTGCACCATTCCACATTCCCATCATCAGTGAAGGAGGGTTCCTATTTCTCCACATCCTTTCCAGCACTTGTATTTTTCTATTTTGTTGTTGTTGTTGTTGATGGCCATTCTATAAGGTGTGAAATGTTATCTCATTGTAGTTTTCATCTGCATTTCCCTAATAGCTAGTGATATTGAGCATTTTTTCATGTTCTTTTTGGCCATTTGTATTTCCTCTTTGGAGAAAAGTCTATTCAAGTCTTTAGCCCATTTATAAATTGGGTTGCTTGTCTTTTTATCATTGAGTTGTATGGTATCTTTATATAACAAGGATATCAAACCCTGTTGGATAAGTGGTTTCCAAATATTTTCTCCTCTTGAGTAGCCTGTCTTTTTACTTTCTTGACAAAGTCTTTTCAAGAACAAAAAGTGTTTAATTTTGAGGAGGTCCCATTTATCTATTTTTCTTTCATTGCTTATGCTTTGGGTGTAAGGTTTCAGAAACTACTACCTACCACAAGATCTTGAAGATGTTTCCCTATGTTTTCTTCTAGAAGTTTTATGGTTGTAGCATTTATATTTAGGTCCTTGATCCATTTTGAGTTAATTTTTATATAAGGTGTGAGATAGGAGTCTTCTTTCTTTCTTTTGCATATGGACATCCAGTTCTCCCAGCACCATTTGTTGAATAGAC
>JAQZBX010041344.1:0-22381 GCA_029593785.1 Cabassous unicinctus
TGTTCTGTGGGGAATTAATGCATTTCCGGTTGTACGCAGAGGAGTTGAACATTGTTAGGCGGAAATATATATGTATGCTTGTCTGTTATTGTTTTTACTTAGAGACTAAGTATGGTTTAGGGTAATGTGTATGGTTGCCGAGTTGACAAGGGGTGGACTGTAATGGTTAGGCTAATGTGTCAACTCGGCCAGGTAATTGCGTCCAGGTGTTTGTTCCAGCAAGCACTGGGCTAATTGTAATACAAGAGTATTTATGGACTTCAATCATCAGTGAGTTTACTGCATCAATGGCTGATTACATCTGCATCAATCAGGGAGATTACATCATCAATGGGTGGCGCTTTTATCCAATCAGTTGAATGACTTAAAAGGGGAAGTGATTTCAACATTCAGAGAGAATTTCCCAGCTCGTCGTTGGACAGGCAACTTCTCCCAGAAACTCATCAATGACCCTTCGTCGGACTTTCATCAGAGCCACTGGTTTGCAGCCTGCCTGTGGAGCCTGGACTTGTGCCTCCCCACTGTTGCATGAGAGACTCTTTTAAAATCTCATATTATTGACAGATATCTCCTGTTGATTCTGTTTCCTGAGAGAACCCTGACTATTACAGGTATATTGCATATATAGTTGGGAATCAATAAATAATAAGTAATGACTAAATAAATGAAAGTTCTGATGAGTTACAATGATTTTAATTAGTTTTGCTTTATCTTTATTATTTCTATTTCAGCCTTAGTTTTACTTTTAAATTTTCATTTATGAATTTTTACTATAGCAGTTAAAATATTTTAAAATATTTAATGCTGTATAGAATTTCCTGTATATTCAATGTCAGTAGCCTTACATATGATTTTTAGTGTGTAAAAGTCTACTTTTAAAAATAAAACAAGCAATGCATAGTAAAATGCAAATTGTAAAAATGATATTGATTGAAAAATAAATTTCCAATCCATTAGTCACCAGAGTTTTTTCCAGTGGTCCTCCCTAGAGGCAATCACTTTTCTCTGTTTCTTAAAATTCTTCAAGTACTAATCTTTGCAAATAAAAGCATATTTACATACTGTATATGCATGTTGTTTATGTCTGTGTGTTGATTACTTTGCATTTTATTACTTAAGATCTTGATGATCTTTTCATACCAGCCCATATAGATCTAACACATTCAAAATTATCTTCTTACTGTAAAATACTCTTGTGTTAAGATGAACTAAAATTAATGCATCCAGTTTGCTTCATGTTGTTTCTCATTTTTTCTAGGACAAATCATACTGAAAAATACTTTTCTCGCTTTACGCTTACCAAAATATTCTTCCATATTTTTAGCATGTAATTTTAAGCAACATTTTGGTTTTATTTTTGATGTTTAAAATTTTGATCCAGTTGGAATTTATTTTGAGATAAGCAGTTAAATAGAGAATGAATTTTATTTGCCTCTCTAGATTTGATTTTTTAAAGAGTTCTTTATTATTACCTTTCATCATTTCTGGTATCACAACAATATTGCATTCTAAATTCTCACATATGTTTGGATCTGCTTTGATTACTCAGGTATCATAAGCTTTCTCTTTTATGCTAGCCACTTTTTTCCCCATCAAATCCAACCAATAAAAGGTATGTTGAAGATGAAGTGATATGTGGATGTTTTTGATAGGAAAATTGCTCCATATATTCTATCTGGGAATGTCATGTGCCAGTTTGCTCTATGGCTGTGCCTGGATGAATTTAATAGCCATCCATGCCTTAAAGCAAAGACAATAATTTATTTTTGGCACAGCCCAAGTTATATTGCAAAGTGCTCCCTGAGTTCTACAACAAAACAACATCAATTTTGGCATGGCACCCACCTTAATAAATTATTCTCGTTCCTCCATATACATTCATTTCTGTTTGATACCTATCTCCACAATAGGAAGATTACGTTAAGTTCAGCAGCTGATTTGCAGATAATTTTTCTATAGACTATATAATGAAAAGGATTTTTCAAACTGTGAAAATTATATGTCCATTAGTAACATCTCACTGATCAATAATTTGTACATGCACAGAAGTTTCTAAATGGAAAATTAGTCACTTTTTAATTAAATATTGTTATTTTCTGAAAGGGGAACCATTCAAGATTCCACATAACTAGAGGATAAATATATTTTTTACCAAAATATTCTGACTGTAAGACCATTATGTTTTGAATTACCTACACTTGATCTTAAATTATGAACATTTTATATCTTTCCTATTTACATGATTCATTACACAGGATCACTCTTTGGATCCAAAGTCTGCTTTGAATTTTTCACCCCTGCATTTATGAGGATATAGATTAATGGATTGAAAATGGGTTTTATCATAGAATAAAATACAGCCACCATTTTATCAAAGGAGAAGGTGGTCATGGGCTGAATGTACACAAATATACAGGGTACAAAAAATAAGACAAACACAGTAATATGGCAAAGTTGGAAAGAGCCTTCCACTGTCCTTCTAAGCTGTTAGTCCTGAGGGAGCAAATGATGAGAACATAGGAGCTGATAACAGAAAAACTGAGCATTCACATGAAGCCACTGGTGGTGGCAAGAAAAGGTCCAAAGATGTTTGTGTCAGTGCAGGAGAGCTTCAGTAGAGGGTAAAGATCACAGAAGAAATGATTAATGATATTGGAGCCATAGAAAGGCAACTACACAATGAAAAAGATTTGAATCAAGGCATGAAGAAATCCCCCAGCCCAGGTCATGACCACCAGGAAGCCAGACACCCTCCAGTTCATTGTGATCATGTCATGCAAGGCCTTGCAGATGGCCATATAGTGGTCATAAACCATCATGCATGGTGGGATGATTTAAATTCCCCCCCCCAAAAAAAGGCAAAACCTTAATCATGCACAAAAAGAAGGAAAAATTTTACTTCTTAGTGAGTAAGTCAAATATCATTTTTGAGTCCATGGTAAGAGGGAAGGAGCCATCTTAAAAGGACAAGAAGACAGAAAAAAATACATTTGGGAATTGAGGACTGGGCTCGTGTCAATACTTACTCTGGTAAATATGTTGCTTGCCATGGTGAGAGAGTAGATGCTTGTAAACATGGCAAACAAGAGTTTCTGCATATCTGAGTTCTGTGTCAGGCTGAGTAAGATGAATTCTGTTATGTTGTTCACTTATTTAAGCACAGCTAGTTAAGGTTTCTCAACCCTTATTCAAATTGACAACTTCAGCCAAGGTGGTAGCCAAACTAGTTCATCCTGTTCTTTCTTGTGCCTTTGGTATCTGTGACCATGGTGGGCGGAAATCTAGTTAGGCTGGTTTAGCAGTGACTAATGGTTTAGGAGTGATCTTGGAGTCTAGGTCATAAATCACAGAATGTCCTGTTGTTGAAATTGTGGGTCAATGAAGTAATCAGAGTCTACAAAACAGCCCTAACAGTACCTGTCTCACAGAATTAAAGAGAGGACTAAGCATGTGAAAACATCTAGGTCAATGCAAAACTGTGATTCTACTGTTGATGTCCTGAGGATAGACACATACAAACTAGAGGTACTGTTGTTTAATATTTTTTAAAAAGCAAAAGTTTTGGAATATAACAAGTCTAACGTCCTTAGGTTGTCTCTTCTACTTACTAACTATATGAACTTGGGCAAGTTCCTTAGGTTCTTTCTGTCCCAGTTTCCATATCTGTATAATAGTATGATAAGATAGCAATCTCATAGGTTTTTTCATTTGGTTTTATGAGATAACTCATGAATTGAGTTTAGAATGCTGCTGATATAAAGGACCATTGTTTGCTATTGTCTTCTTCTGTACAGAAAATGAAAGCTCATGATGCTATTGACCAGGTTTATGGTATTCATTTATCTAGTGTGCTTTATCTTTCTCTATATTTGATAGGATTCTGGAAGAATCATGAAATTAGGAGAGAAGAAAGGACAAGTTTTGCTGTATTCAATACTGATTCAAAAGCCATTATAATTCTAAAATCTTCTAAGAATGTTCAATCCCTCTAATAAAATAGCTGACAATAATGTTGAGAGCCCCTGAAAACTTTGTAGGAGTTAGTGGATGTGTAAATATTATGTGAATTAACAAATAACAAGCACTTTCTATGTATTAGTCACACTGCTAAGTTTAGTATAACATGATTCTCATACAATTGAATGAGGAAGATATTAATATTTTCATTTTGTATATAATGAATTTAATGCTAACTTTGAGCATCACTTGGACAAGATTTAAAGGCTCATAATTAGTAAAGCTTGGTTTTAAATCCAGACTGATCTGATTTCTAAGCCTGCGTTCTATCCAATATGTTATTGTACCTCAATTGCTATGATGTTGCTATGATGTGTCTTATCCACTGGATATCATAGAAGAGAAATCCTGACTCAGAGTAGCTCTTGGTTCTACCACTAGTGGAAGGCAGGGCTTATTCCTCAGACAAATCCCATGTGTAGAACTGCTCAGGAAAGATAGTGATATAGAAACCAGAACATCTTTATAATTTAATTTTCTACCTCTTGCTCCATCTGGGGGGAAATTCTAAGCACCATCCAGGCAGCTTTGATTCCAGTAATTTCTTGATGGAAGGAAAGTTAAGTAGAATATCAGATTTAGGCACAGGGACATCATCTACATGAATGGCACATGGTAAGATTATAGAGAATTATACACCTGTCTTAATTTGCCAGTGCTGCTATAACATCATCACACAATGCATTGGCTTAAACAACAAGCTTTTATTGGAAGTCCATAATCAAGATATCAGCAAGGTTATGCTCTTTCTCAGAGTTGATGCCACTGTGGTGAAGGCAGCCCTGTCACATGACTTTGTCCTTGGTTACCTCCTGAGGCTTTCTCTATGACTTCTCCTATATGTTCCAAACTTTCTCACTTAATAATGCCTCCAGTCATTCTAGAGTTTCTGGAGGTGCCTGGCCTTTCTTACTCTCATGATCCAGTAGGTCATGGCTAGGCCCCATTTTGGGCCCACTTACCAACATCTTCTTTATCCTTTTAGTAGAACCATGTATCTTCAAAATTCTAAGTTTATTTCTTCCAGAATCAATGCCCTCCAGAACAAGGTATTAATCATGCAGGGATTTCATCCAGTTCCAACCACAATGCCAGTCCCACCTTCTTTCAAACTCAACAAAATGGCCAGAGGGTTTTACACCCTGTGAGGCAGGGACTTCTACCCATAACAGCAGGAAACAGCTACAGAAGAATGACCATCACCTTTCAGTTCCCCCTTAAGAATATGGGTATAAACTCTCTGAAGGGGAAGTTGAGGCCAGTTAGTATAGGGAAAGAGGGAAGATGAGTCATAGCTGTAGTAATTCTATGTGACGAGTCACATTAAATAGTAATCCTGTTTACTAATTATATGAATCTATATGGAACATTTCACTTATCTAAGCCTGCAAGCCAGCCATAGATAAAATTAGGTATTTGGAAGTAATACAAAAAGATAACAATTGAAATCATCCCCTGACTGTATTTATGCTTAGGAAATTCTTGGAAAATATTTTCTGAATTGAATTGGGCCATATCCAATATTCCTTCACTGTTGGCTACATTTCTTGAATTCTGGAAATCTGAGAGATCTTTGGCTAATTAGTTAACTTCTCTGTTCCTCAGTTTTCTCTTTTGCAAAGCAAAATGTTGCAAAATATAAGATTCTTATAAGGGTGAAGTTAATGACTAAAAGGGGGACAAATGATTGAGGGTGAATACTTTTAGTATGGGAGAAAATTGCTCATGCTTAAATGTCAGTTGGAAAAACTAATAGAGGTGGAAAGAGAAGAGAGAGAGAGAGAGAAATGAAAGAGGGGGGAAGATATTGGACAGAAATGAGGTCATCAATAGAGGTATGTTGGGTGTGGCAGATGATCCCACAGATGTTCTTTTTCTCATACTCTATTTTGTTATGGTGTCAGGTTATCATGACATGGTGGAAAGTGGAGTCCATTCCCAATCTAAATGCGTGAATGTGGATTGAAGATGGAAATGACTAAATCAATAATGTTAATGTAATTCTCCTTCCCAGTGACTGGTGTTAGGATAGGCATGTGATGCAATTCCAGCCAATATAATGAGAAAACTTCTGGATGTCTCTGGAAGATGCTTCTATGTTCTTAAAAAGAGAGTTATGAGGGAAAATGTTCCTTTTCTGAACAAAGAGCTTTGAAAGGGATGCTGGAATTGTCACACAGTGACCATTGGGCATTTGAACTGGGAATCATGGACTGACCCTTCTAAAAATGTGCATATTTTGAAAAACGATTGATTGCTTCTTAATGCATTTTACTTGAAACTGCCTTTATTATTGAAGGACATAACATTAATTTCAGACCAGAATTACCCATATATCCTAGGTTATATCATAATCATTCCAGCAGGAAGTCAACAGAAGTGTTTCTGTAGTGAATAAAAATTCAAAAGCAAGTGTATGTGGTAAGGGAATCCATTGCAGAGATAAATAGGAGGTGACTTCTGTGTCTTTGAATCCTACAGTAGATCCTTGTGAGGAGTTATATGATCATGTAGCTGAATATAATACTCTCTATGGTCAGTTATTAGAGGATGTTTCACAAGAAGCATATTTTACAAATGTAATAAACAACATTCTGGAAAGAAGCACTAAAGTCCATGAGGTTTTACTGTTGTTTGTAAATTGCCTTTTTCTTGATTATGCACTTACCCATTTACTGCAATTCTTTTTTCTAGAACTCTGACAAAGAAAGTTCTGCCAGTTTATGCGAGTTGTTCAATATTCTGTGGGGACCATAACCCTAGAGCATTTCATTCCTCTTTGTTGGTTGGCCAGATGTCTTTCTATGTTTAACTTTTCAAAGAACTTCCAAATCTTTTTCTTCAGTAGTTTCACCATTTTACATTCCCACCAACATGTACAATGTCTCTAATTTCTCCAAATGCATGCCAACATTTGCTACTTTAATTTTTAAAAATATAGCCATTTAATGAGTGTGAAGTGGTATCCTATGTCAGTTTTTACTTTCATTTCCCTATGACTAATGATGTAGCTTATTTTCATGTTCCCCTCAATCATTTGTACATCTTCTTTAGAGAAATGTCTTTTCAAGTGCTATGCACATTTCTAATTGGATTGTTTTTGGTTTTGAGTTGTAAAAATATTTTAATATATTCTGGATACAGATCATTACCAAATATGTAATTGCCAATAGTTTCCCCCTTGGCATGGGTAATCTTTTAATTTCTTGATAATGCTGTTAATACACAAGACTTTTAAATATTAATATTTTCCAAAACTCAGGGCTCCCATCACCTCCCTGCATTGTCCCACTGTAAATACTTGCTCCACGGTGGGGAAAATGGCATTGTTGAACTCATAAAGGACCTTCTATCTGTGAGAGTCATCTGCTCCACCATCTCTGCCTATAATAGCTCAGTATGCCATGTGAAAAAGGCAAGAGGAGGATGTTAATCATTTCCTATTAGGTTTTGAATGCAGAAGTGCCCCCACTTTACCACCCATGGTCCTAGACATTGTGCTATATGCATGTTGGTGTCAGTGTATTTCTCGTCTCTCTATCCTCTTGTTTCAGCTGCCCTGTCTCTAGGACATTTAGAGCCTATATCTCCATTTGAGCTATAGTTTTCTGCCACCCAGACCCATGCTGATTGGGCCCTGTTTCAGACAAATGTAACAAAAGGAATTCACAAACCCCTAAATTCTTGGCCCAAGAAATTCCCAGACACAGTCAAGCATTTCTCCCCTTTTGATAATTTATGGGTTACTATCTGGCCTTGGTTGAATTGGAAAGCTTTACCAAGAGCTCCCAGGTCCTCCTGAGGCAGAACTCCCCATTATATTCTGGATCCTTGATAATTAGAAAACTCACCCAGACAATGCCCAGCAAAAGTGTGACATCAAACAGTAGTAATAAATTCAGGGGAACACATACTTTGGTGCTCAGGGAATAATATGCTTGTATGGCCAAGTGGCTGAGGCCTCCATCAATAATGATCCTGTTGCAACCCAAGACGAGGGCCCTTCCCTCCCTGCATTGGCATCTTGGGGACCCTGACTTAAGGATGCACCACCAGATGCTCAGCACTGGCTCACTGATGGATTGGCCAAGCTGAAACTATTCATGTCTACTGGGCAGCTGCTGCTGCTTCCCTTGGCTTGGGCAGATTATATACATCCCCTGGCACCAGTAAAAACTCCTAATGGGTTGAAAGGTGGGCAGTCATTTTAGCCCTTGAACACTTGAACCCAAGCATCTCTGTGTACCTGTTACTGACCCATGTGCCATTATCAATGGCTTACATGTCTGGTCAGGTTCCTGGAGGGAATGTGATGGGAAAATTAAAGGTTCCTCAGTGTAAGGAAGGAACTTTTGGAAACAATTGACAGTGTGCAGGGGGACCATCTTCGCTACCCATTTTGATGTACATGTCAAGGTCCTAATGATGAATATCATTAGAAAGATTTATCTGATAAAGGATGCACTGAGCTGCTTCTCATCCCCAGTGAGTCTGGTGATCTCTTGAGAGAGAGGCAGAGGAGGCCCAGAGGATGAGAACAATGACACCCATGAAATAGCTGAACTTCCCATGGTTGCTTCTGCTTCTGAGTGGATCCACCAGAGTTCTAGGCATGGAAATTCTAACACCATGAAATTATGGGCCCATGAACACGGAATATCTCTCTCTCACATTAAAAGAGGCCCAAGGCGCCATACATAGGATACCCTAGAAAATGGCTTTGCCACCACTTTGGTGACCCAGATGACATCTCCTCTGACCAAGGACCCCATGTTACTGCACAATCCACTTAACAATGAGACCGCACTAATGGAATTACATGGGCTTTCCACCTCACTCACCACCCACATGTAGCTGGCATTGTAGAGAACTTTAATGGCTTCCTAATAAAGGTGCTTCAGCATCTATGTCCTGACAACTTTCTTACTGGATGGACTGTCTGCCTTACTTGGGCCTTCTGGATACTGTACTCTGCACTTTCCTGGGAGGAAATAATGCTTTATTTTGCTTCCTACCACAGGAGGGAAAGAGGTTGGTTGAGGAAACTGGCTTTGCTTCATATCTAGCATTATACCTATTTAGATGAGGATAGGTCCTGAAAGAGGAAGCCAGGACACACCATGTGGGACTCTTCTTTTCAGCCACTCTAAGGAGATCATCCCAGTTTTTACCCCATTACACACTCAACATGATTCCCAGGATGGTAGGAGTTTAGGGTTCCTAGGCTGAGGGGTGGAATGACAGAAGTGGGCTTAGATATGATTACCAGGCATGGGGTGACAATCCAGTGGGCTTGACTCATGGGGCCTGATACACACAGACCATTATCACCCTGGCTGGGAGTAAGCGCCAATGAACACATGCTGCACTGTCTGTCAGCCTCCTTGAGTGACATTGCTGCGTTCATAGCGCAAGCCCTTCAGACTGCAAAAATCATTAGACTCTAGCCAAAATAGTGCTTGATAATCACATTGCCTTAGACTTCCTCTTAGCCAACAAAGAAGCATACATTCTATTGCTAACACCTCCTGCTATATGTTGGTTAATATCTCAGGAGAGGTGGAAATGGAGGCAATTAAAGTCCACAGGCGAGCCCATTGGTTGCAAAGTATACAAAAACATTCTATGAGGGACTTTTTCAGCTGGACTGTGGCTGGTGGGGGATATGGATGCAACCATTACTCCAGACAGGCCTGATCATCCTGCTTGACAAAGCTGAAACTCTTCTAATGTTCTGTAGCCATTGGTTTTCCCAGATCTTTACTATCAATATTGTTCAGAACCATGGACCAGTAGGTGTGTTGCTTTGGGTCTTTTATGTATATCACAGAAAATTATGTTCTTAAATTGAACCTATTGTGAACCTTTGATTAGATTAAATCCATTAAGGCCCATTTGATTAGATTGCTCCAGTAGGGCATAGCCCATGATGAGCCTTAATCCTCTTACTGGAGCCCTTTATAAATGGAAGAATAAAAGCTGCAGGCACAGAAAAACACCACAGTTGCAGAGAGAAGCCTCCAGCTGTTGAAGAACCTGAGAGAAATGAAAAGCCAGGAATGGAGGAACTCAACCAGAAGCAACAAGGCCCAGAGGAGAGGGTAGAGACGAGCAGACCCTGCCATTTGCCTGATGGCCCAGAAGTGAACTTGCAGAGAAATTGAGCCTGGAGGAGAAGGCAGAGACCAGCAGAGGTGTCATTTTGTCTTTCCACATGGCAGGAGTCCAGGATTGCCAGCAGCCAACCTTCAGTGAGACATTGCTGATGATGGCTTGATTTGGACATTTTCATAGCTTCAGAATTGTAAGCTTTTAACCTAAAAATTTCCCATTGTAAAATCCAACCTATTTATGATATTTTGCTAACAGTGCCTTTTAGCAAACTAAAACTGTAAGCCCTATCCATCTCTGCCTTCATGTCCAAGAAGGGAGGTGGGTTTATGTTGTGGAAGCTAATGCTAAGGAGTAGGCTAGACTTGCTCAAGAAGCCTAGAGATGGACCTCAGGGACTGTCAGAGACACTTCTAGTGGTCATCTCCCAACCTTCACTTACTCCTTCCACACCTCCCCACCCCACTCCCCTTTGTATTGTGTGCATATGCCTCAATATGTGTCCATTCTGCAGCCAGAGGAGAAGTTGGGTTTATTGGAATGGCCTGGCCATACCTTAAATCCGGAAGCCAGGAACTAGCAGCCCCAGTTGCTTGTCCCCACAACAAAGCTGTAGAAAGATTGCCTGGAACGTGTCTTTTGCTCTGTGGTAGGGTTCCCTCCCCTGGGGCATATAAATACCTAATTCTTGGGCTGCACAGGCATCACTCATCTCAGATCAAAAGCTTGGTGTGCAGAGCTGCCATTCACTAACCCTAATATGAGCTGTTGGCATCCCGAGGGGACTGACTATGATGGGACATCAATGTCTTCCCAAGCTCTTGTGGACCCTTTGTGCTTTGTAACTAATAAAGCAGTCATTTGCTGAAAACTTGTGCCAGAGGCTATCTTCCCAGGAGATTCCATAAAGCAACTTGTACAAATGTCAGTTGACCTATTTGACATTCCAAACTCCATGATATGGACCAGGAATAACAATTTGAGCTTTAAGAATATTTATTTGGCATCTTAGAATTATAATTCAGGGAGCACAAGTTCAGGTAGCTACCTAAATTTTTTCCCAAATTGGGGCTGTCAGGCAATGGTTTTAAAAGGAAAAAGAGGGAGAATCAAAAGGGAAAGTTTATTAGGGCAGGGGTCTTAGAAATAGGTTTCATTTCTTTGAAAGGAAATAGTTTTGGTAGCTGCTTTGATTTTGCTTACGAATGTTTTGTGACTTCAAGAGTGGCATAAACTCCCATTTTGAGTCTCTTAACCTAAGTTATACCATTTTTCTTTCACATTTCCCCATTTGAACGAGATCTTTCTGAGAAAGCATTGCTGATCACTACTTAGTTTTTGTTTATCCCATGGCATCTTTGAGGCTCATCTCTGAGAGATGTCCCAATTTGAGGGGAAGGTTCTAAATTTATAGAGCTTTGGGGCTAAGAGTAGAGAGAATTTAAGTAACAAGAGAGTTTTCCATACTAGGGTTCTCAGGCATCAGTAAGTTTCATGGAGTTATAGATAGTTTAAAGGAAAAACAAAAGAAATTTCTTGTATTTTTTAAAAAAAATAAATATTAAAACATAGCAATGTTTTAAATAAAATTCATAATCAATCATTTTTATAAATTCATTCAATTATAATAATCAATTTTTTGTTCCTCTTGATCTAGTGTTAGCTATTTCGTGAATCTACTAGTTTTCCAAAATATTTTTGGAAATCCTGAGTCAGTTTTATGGTATGGTTTTAAAGTTTAAAGTAATGTTATTATTAACATATTATTGGCCCATATTCCACACTATTTGCTATAGTGTTTTCTATAGGTCTTTGAAACAGTGCTATTTTTTATTGGAGATAAAGCATTCTGGCTTGTCACAGATTCTAAGTGTTTTTTAGGAAAACATCAGGAAATAAAAACAAAAAACTATCTGTAAGGGGAGTTTATGTGGTGCAAGCATTTGGGCGCCCGCCTCCCACATGGGAGGTCCCAGGTTCGGTTCCCGGAGCCTCCTAAAGAAGAAAAGTAGATGCCTCAACCAGCAAGATGCCACAAACTGGTGATGCCACAGATGCCACAATGAGCAGATGCCACAATGGGCAGATGCCGCAACCAGCAGGGAGCAGAAGTGGCTCAAGCAGTTGGGCACTCGCCTCCTACATGGGAGGTCCCCAGTGCCTCCTAAAAAAGATGAGCAGGCAATAAGCAGACAGATGAGGGAGCCATCTTGGGCAGGGGGAGGGGAATAAAAATAAAATAAAGTAATAAAGTAAAATAACCTTAAAAAAAAAACTATCTGTGGATTAAAAAAGACTTAAAACATAAAAGACAAGTAATGACTATGGTTAATGTATTACTGTCTCATAAAAGTAGAATACTTAATGAGAGTTTATTATAAAATAATGCACTGAGAAGGAAATTTGGTTGTTTTTGCGGCATGTAACATTTTTAGAATAATTGAAATTATGTTTGATAACATTATTTTGTTGTCTAATACAAGGCCAATCAGTACTATGATATTTTATGGACAATGAGGACATTGACAAGTCTTCGGAACATCATATAATTTCTGGAATATATTAATAATATTTTTTATATATAAATTCAACTAACAATTTTTTAATTTGATAATATTTCCTATGAAATTTTTAACATAAAATTTATCTATTTTTAGGACCTTTTTTTTTTTTTTTACAAGGTTGAAGAGTAGATTTTTTGTGACTCTCCAGGGACCTTCTTAAGAACTCCAAAGATATTTTGAAATAAAAAAAAAAAAAATGACATTATTTAGCATCTAATTTAAAAAGTTAAAATATTAAAACTTGTCCAAATGTTGAACACTTGGTTAAATAGAATCACAGATCATTGTGAAACAATACATAGCTGTTGTTTTAAATTAAATAATAATAAAAGATTTCAAAAGTAAATATAGCACATAACAGGATTGTAAAAATCTTTTGTTTAAATTAAGTACACGATTATAATAGCATAAAGTATAAGAAGCTATTTTGAAAAAATATAAACTCTCTTCCTTTTGCACTGATTATTTAGATTTAAAAATTCAGTGACTTTACTAAGAACAGACTACTAGTCCAAGAAAAATTTTGTATTTTAACAGGAGAAAATCAAATTTTACTTTCACATCAATATATTGCTTGACACTAAGGCTCTTAAAAATTTTATAGATAGACCCATAATAGTTTTCCCAACATTGACCACAAGAAATATAATTGTTTTTCCATGAACCATCTATAACTTCCCATATTTATTTAGGTTTTGTGCTACATTTCCCTTTCTTCATTCTTTAGTAACCAGCTGTAACAGTTTGAAGGTTTTGTGGATCATGGAAAAGATCAGTCCTTAGAGCTAATCCATTCCTGTGCATATAAACCTATTGTAGGTGGGAATTCTTGATTAAAGTACTTATGTTAATGGTCTTTGATTAGATTGCGTGACTCAGAGTAGGTCTTAATCCTCTTACTGGAGTCCTTCATAAATGGAGGATTAAAAGCAGCTGACACAGGACAAAAGAGGCCAGAGGCAAAGAGAGGCTCCAGAAGTTGATCAGCCCAGAAGAGAGAAAGCCACAGGCCTGGAAGAAAGAGGACAGATGAGCAGACAAATGCTTTGCCTGCCATGTGCTTGATCACCCACATCTACAACTTTGTGATACAGCATCTCTTGATCATGTCTTGATTTGGACACTTTCAAAGACTCAAAATTGTAAGCTTTTAATCTAACAAATTCCCATTATAAAAGCCAAAACATTTCTGATACATTGCCTCCAACAGCTTTTAGAAAACTAAAACACCAGCCATTTCATTTGAGAACAAAATTATTCTCTTTTCCCATAATAATACACATTCTGTATACTTTACATACTCAAGATACCCAAATGATTTTGGAAACTGTCTTCAAGCTGAAATTTTTAAAAATAAAATTAATATCAAAAATAAAAATGGTAAGAATGATGGCTCAATTTGGTTAAATGCAAGCATATAAATAGGTTTATAGGTTTTGTACTTACTATTGATAATTCAGAAGATGCATTTGTTTTCTTTTAAATTTAAAATAGTAAATTAATATACAAATGATGTACTTATAATTTAAAACTTTCATCCATGGGTCAAGAAAAAATAAACGAGCAATATAAAAAGACAATATACAGAGACGTAAATCTCATTAGTGCTTGTAAAAGGGCTGACTTTTTTCTTTGCCCCACTTTACATAATTTTTATTTTAAATACTTAGTAGATATATTACTAGCTTAATTGATCGGTAAACCTATATATGTTCAGGAAGAACATTTCTAAATAAGCCTAATTTTTTTTCTTTAAAAATCCACAATTTTGATTCCACTGTCCCTTTTGCTTGCAATATAGACAGTTATTGTCCTTCTACTTACACTTTCCTTCTCCTACAGGCACCAAGAAATTCCTCAAATCAAAGCTGTAAGTATGGTGTTTAGAAAATTCCCTCAGATAGGGCAAGAGGTAGGTAATCAAGTTACAAAGATGTTCTATTTTCTCCATCCCTCTCTTTACTGAGCAGCTGCCATACATAGAATCTATCTGAGGAATAAACCCTGCAATCCTGGTGGTACAAAAAGAGTGAGTCTGAGTCAGGATTTCTCTACCATCACATCCAGTGAATAACAGATTTCACAGCACCAGTAAAATAATATATTGATTAGAATGCAGACTTAGAAGACATATCAGTCTGGATTTAAAGCCAAGCTTTACTAATATGAACCTTGAAATCTTGTCCAAGTGATGCTCAAAGTAAGCATTAATTATCTCATATACAAAATGGAAATATTAATTCTCCTTCATGGGATTATATGAGAATCAGGGGATATTCTAGACTTAGCAGTGTGACTTCTAAATAGAAAGTTCTTGTAATTTGTTAATTTGCATGGTATTTACATTTCCCTTAACATTTGTAAACTTTTCAGGGAATCTCAACATCACCGTCAGTTATTTCTGGGTAAAAATTTAATACTCCACAGAGATTTTAGAATTTTGATAGTTTCTGAATCAATATTGAATACAGCAAAACTTGGCCTTTCTCCTTTCCTAATTTCAGCATTCTTCCAGAATCCTATTAAGTATAGAGAAAAATAAAGCAAGCTACACTCAAACTACTGCCAGAGAGAGTCTGCTATCATAGTCTAACTGTACTCTCTCCCTTCCACCATGGTCACAGATGCCACAGCCACAAGAGAAAACAGCATGAACTGGTTTGGCTACCAACTTGACTAAAGATGCTAATTCTAATCCTCTGGGAACTGAAAGTTCAGAACACCCTTAACTAGCTGTGCTTAAGTAATATCCATTTAAATATATCTCCAAAATCTCACTTGAAAATGTTGATAAACACAAACTCTGAGGACATCTGAACCTGGAACAACACATAAGCATAACCAGTCACAAATAACAGATGCTGTTGGTTCTGAGTTTCCAAGCCATGTGGATCCAGGGTACCAAGGATCAAAGGAGTTCTCTCCAGGCTGAGCACAAACTTTCTATGTCATCTAGATAACTGACATCAGTATATATCTTCCTATTTCAATTTGCATTTTTCCATTCACTATTATACTGGAAACACACCTTTCTGCATTAATACTACTTTTTATAAATTGATTTAATTTTCTACTTATTATTTCATAATTATACATCATAAGTCATTTAACTGATCTGTTTTATGTAGACATTTCAGTTGTCTTCATATTTTCATTATTATGAAAAAATATTATGAAATACATATTTCCTTACATCTTGCCCATATTTTTTATTGAGACTAGATTCCTAAGAATATGGAATATTGGACCAAGCAATAAGATCAATTATAAAGTTCATATTATATAAAGTATTTTACTTCTAGAATATTTAATACCAACACACACTCACCAGACTACATAATATAGCTCCCTTACCTCTTTGTTACTTTACCAGTTCAAATATTTCACATTTTAAATTGCATTTTTCCTAGCTTATGAATAGTGGATTTATCAGATGTCACACATTTTCTGTAAGAATTAGCTTTTCATTAGTTTTACTTTTTCTTTATAATGGTGTGAATAGACTTTTTTCTTTATTTCTAACTATTTCTGTATTAACAGTTGTCTGTCACTCTTTTTTTTCATTTTTAGTATACATCATTTTATATAAAGAAAAATTAAAATACATTCTCACATTAGAGATTCCTACAGTTGGAAAATAACAATTATTTCATTGCTTTATACTTCTGAATCTTTTAAGGACAAGTAAGATAAACACTTTTGAAGTACAAGACTCTGTTCAGAATTAGTGATCTTTGAAGTGTCTACAAGGGAGAGCTCTTCCCTAAATGAAACTAGAAGCTCCCCAAAAGCTAGGATTTAGATATTGTAATGTGAAATATCAGCATTTCCTAATTATAAAGTTTCCTTAAGACCTGCAACCACAATAGGTGGTATCAACTATAAAAAGGAGTTTCAAAATTAAACAGAATCTAATTTTCTGCAATGTCTTTATTTATGAATTAACAGTCTTTTCCTTTGTACATCATTCCCAGGACAAATATAAAAGAAGTGTGGTCACAAGTGTTGAGAATAATAAAGCTAGCACTTCCACACCATGGCAACACCTTTGCAGATACCCACATCATGATAGCTGAAATAACAAAGCCCAGGAAAGGATAAAGCCAAGAGTGTCACAAGGCCTCCATTGGCAGCTTTCTGTAATGCTTTCCCAGGGACATAGTAATAACTTGTTCAAGGCCCC
Organism: Cabassous unicinctus; assembly: GCA_029593785.1. Lineage (NCBI taxonomy): Eukaryota > Metazoa > Chordata > Mammalia > Cingulata > Chlamyphoridae > Cabassous > Cabassous unicinctus. The sequence continues at coordinate 16,876 of JAQZBX010041344.1, forward strand.
ATTTACTAAGAAGAGTGACTGCTGCAGCCAGGGAGGAGTCCACCAGAGAACAAGGAGTAAAATAAGCAGCTGGAAGCAGACCTTGGATCAAAATGCTGACAATCTTCTCAGCAGTCCAGTGGAGAGATGCAGCCTTGGAATGATATGGCAGCTGGGGGACAGGTGAATGTGCCACTCTCCTGGGGTGGAGTGGTCTTGGAGAAATGCTGAGATATGAGCAGGTCTGAAACTGCCACCCTGCTTAAGGCTCAAGGTCATCCCTGTCTGTCACTCTTGTTGCAAATGTGTTTTGAGTTTCTTCCATCTTTATGTAGTTGAATCCATCAGTATTGTGCTATGATTTATAACACAGCATTTTTTCTTAACATGGCTCTCCAGTGCAGAAATCTGTTGTATATTTATCTTTTTGTTTTCTGTTTTTGAGCAGATTGATGCTTTAAATTGTTAATATGTAAAATCCATTTTGTTTTTTCCTTTTTATGGTGCTATAAGATAAGAATTTGTTTTGATAAAAGACCATCAATTCTGAAAAATCTTTTATTACCCTCACTGAACTATTTGGAATATTCTTTATATTAATGTCCTTTGGGGATTTGACAATTAATGCTTCTTAATAAGCTTATTGGTATTTTTAAAATTCCTCAAAATTAAGAGTATTTTAAATACCAAAATGCTTTTGAATTTATTTATCAAATCTAATATTTTTCTATTTCTGGTGTAGCAATTTCTTCATTCATATGTTTCCTAATATAATTGGTGGTTTTTCTAAGGATTTGCAAGAGGTCTTAGTTCATTTACATTCATGCTTTTTTTTCATTTATTTTAATATTAAAACAAGGCAACATTTCAAAGATAAAAATTATGATATGTGGTATTCTCATTTTTGATCTTTTAATAATAATTTAAACGTGTGTGGAAAACAATAACTTTACCTTTAGGATACAAACTTTGATAAGGTAATAATGATTACTTTCTTGATTCAATCAATCTTCTTGATTTCCTCTATGACATTTGCTATTTTTCTTAAATTATATTTGAAAAACTTTTCGACTCAGTAAGACAATGGTCCATAAACATATCACGTGGCTCCTGAACAGTGAAAACGGAAATTATGTACAGTCTTTATATTCTAAAGAACATGGTCTGACCAATAAATTATGGTGCTTTTATGACCTCATATTCAAGCATGTCTTTTCTGAACAGGTGCAGAGAATAGTAATCTTTCTTAAATGTAATGTTAAATCACAAAAGACCCTTGAAATGTAATAGGAAAGAAGTTTCCCAAACAATAAATTCTAAAGTTAGAAATAAATTTGGGGAAGATTGCATTGCATCAAGCTCCCTGTTTTATCTTTTCAGAAGTGTTTGATGAGGAATTTATAATATTCTTATGCAATTCTGTTCCAGTGAAACCTGAGTTCACAAATCTCATTACCACCATGTATGTTACTGTAACCTCAAATATTCATTCAGTTCAGTTGATGCTGAATTGTGACTACAGGATTTTAATATCAAATAGATCTCACCTGATGTTTAGTAGTCACTCTGAAATAAACTATATCTAATAGGAATAAGAAACTCTGCAGAATAGAATCATCAGCCTGAATGACTAGAGAAGAAACACAGGAGAGTAAACACTCATGTAGTCAATTCTTAGTTCCTGCTCATGGGAAATCTTTCTATTCCTGTTTTTATCTTCGAAAAAGTACTGTGGAAATGATTGGGAGAGGATCCAGCCATGTAGGATTGTAGGAAAGGTGCCTGGCATATCAACAGTAGCAATAATGTGTGTGTGCATAATGCTCTATGTGTTTAATATATGACTAAAAATGTAGCTCAACTTTAAGTCTGTGGTTTTTCTGTTGTGTGTTCCATCAATCTCACAGGAACAAATTATCTGACAGTTATAGTATTTTCTTGATCAAAATTCATATAATACCATTGCAATTTCTGTGCTACTTGAAGATAGATCAATTATTCACACGCAAACCTGGACCATGGAGCAAGCGAACAACGTGACAGAATGCATCCTGCTCAGCCTGACACAGAACCCAGATGTGCAGAAACTCATGTTTGTCATGTTTACAGTCATCTATTTAAAGACCCTGGCAGGCAACCTACTAATTGTAGTGACAATTGCCACCAGCACAGACCTAAGTTCCCCCGTGTATTTTTTCTATCTTTCCCATCTTTTCTAGATGGCTTCTTACTTTCTACTAGAAACCCCAAAATGATATTTGACTTACTTGTTTAAAAGAAAATGATCTCTTTCATTGGGTGCATGAATCAGATTTTTGCGTTACATTTCATTGCAGGACATGAGATTTTGCTCACTGTGATAGCCTATAACTGCCACATGGCCATCTGCAGGCCCCTGCACTACATGATCACAATGAACCAGCATGTGTGTGACCTCCAGGTGGTCATGGCCTGGGCTGGGGGATTTATTCTTGCCCAGAAGCAAATCCTTTTCAATATGTGGTGACCTTTCTGTGGCCCCAATGTCCTTGACCATTTCATGTGTGATCTTTACCCACTGCAGAAGCTCTCCTGCACTGACATATACATCCTTAGACTCCTTGTTGCTGCCAAAAGTGGATTCCTGTGTATGTTCAGTTTTTGTATTGTTATTACCTCCTGTGTCCTTATCCTTTTTTCTCTCAGATATCATGGTTCTGAAGCATGGCAGAAGGCTCTCCTCACCTGCTCCTCACATATTACTGTGGTTACTTTACTTTTTATACCTTGTATATTAGTATATCCTCATCCCATGACAACCTTCACCATGGATAAAGTGGTGACTGTATTTTATATTCTGATAACGCCCATGTTAAACCCTTTAATTTACACCCTCAGAAATGTAGAGGTAAAAATTGCAATGAGGAAGCTCAGAGCTAAAAGTGATCAAGGTTAATAATTCATGTAAACAGACAAGACAAATCAAAACCTTCTCATATAATAAGAATAAGTTTCTCTAAAGCAAAAAATAATTGTCTTGCAGTAAAATGTTTATGTTTAAATATATATTAGTACCTTATCTGGAAACTTAAATATTTCCTCCTTCATAAAATATCAATATGTAATTAAATGGGCAGTATGTATTTTTCCAATTAGGGACTTCTTTTTATATACAAAGTATTGATCAAAGAGACATTGCTAATTGATATAAATTGATACAATATTTGTAAATCCTTGGATTTATATATTTTATAGAAAATTATCTGCAATCTTTAAATACCGGTAATGTACTTAAAGTGTATTAAAATGGTTTATGGACAAGAATTTTATTGAAATGGAGTCATTTCAACCCCAGCTCCTGCAGTCAGGATAGAATTATTTTTGTGGTAGAAAGTATCAAGCAGAAATGAATGATTTTGGAGGAAGGAATAAATGTCATTAAGGCATGTGTTTTGCATACCACTGCTTTCTTTACCTCAGAAATATTAGTTCTAGCTCCCAAGACAAAAACAGCCTATGATCTTTATGCATCCTGGTGCACCTAATGAAAAGTTTCACCCTAGAGGAAAAAGGCATTTGGGAAGGGATTACAAAATCCAGTTCCTTTCTTATCCATATGGAATCAATGATCAGTTAGGTGGTGTCATTGTGTGACATTCCAGAAATCCTAACTAAGGATTGGTCATATCCAGTCTCTGCTGACATGCTCTTACAGGGACAGAACACCAACACAAAGGGTTGTAACAGGTATTTGGTCAAAATCATTGCTGGCTCTGATTTGAGCTGCTTTAGATCCCACTTCTGACACCACATAATGTTGTCAGTGAAATAACAAACTGTTGTAGAGCAATTAAAGCATTTATTTGGCATCTTAAAATTTCAATTTGGGAGCATAAATTCAGGTAACAACTTAATTTGTGTCCAAGTAGATGCTCTCAGGTAAGATAAATAGATATGCAACTTCGTATGAATCTGCCAACCTGCTTAAGTCTAGCATTCTGCTTTGCCATCAATAAAAAATGATATTGCCAATTCTTATGCATATTTGTCAGCACTTCCTATGTTAAAATTTTTAAAAACATCATTTTATAAGTGAATAGTGAAAGCTTCTTGTTTTAAATTGCTTTTTCTGTATAACTAATTATGTTGTACATCTTTTAGCTGGTGACTTTTTTGCCAATTATATATCTTCTTTGTTGAAGTATACATTCAAATCTATTGCCATTTTACATTGAATTTTCAATTTTATTATTATTGAAATTTGAGAGTACTGTATAAATTGTGAAAACAGTTCTTATATCAGATATCTCATTTGGTAATATTTTCTCCTTTTTTTATATTTGTCTTTTCATGTCCTCCTAATGAAGTCCAATTTATCAATGTTTTTATTTAATTGATCATGCTTTTGTTGATTTTTGTTGTTGAATTTTTTTTCATGTGTTCCTGACTAGTATTTTATAGTTTGGGTTTTAACATTTATGTTAATTATCTATTTTTGGTCAATGTTTATTCATGGTACAATGTATTGACCAAAGTTCAATTTTACAAATGTATTTCCAATTATTGCAGCTCCATTTTTTTAGATCAGCATCACACAGTTTATAATACACTCATATTTATATGCAAATTTCACGTTTACAAATACAAAAGGCAAAGAACTGCAAAGAATCTAAGCAACTGCATAATCAACCACATTCAATAGTTAATATTCTTGTCCTGGTTCCCCATTTTCTAAATCCAGAAGAAAACTGTAAGTCTCATCTAGCTCGTGGACTTCACTTTTAGAAATTGTATACTCTGTGTAGTTCTGCACATGTCTGGGTTTCCACAAATATGAACTGAGACTCCATTATGTTTCAGGCCAAATTGGCTAAAAGGAAGCCATCGATTGCTAATTGAGTTTCATAATTAGTGAAAAACAAACTCTCTAGGGTTTCAAAACCAGAATTCATGGTTTGTGTTTCTGTATTGTTCAACTTAATTTTGTGTTCTAGAGCAGGTAGAGTTTTAGCAGTGGAAATCTCTTCTGTTTGAGTTTCTGTGTCAGATGATCAGTGCTCATAGAAAAGCTGGAGTGTTTCTGAATACTGCCCAAAGACAGATGAGGATACTGTCTAAAAAGTTTAACTCTGCCTGTGTCTGCACATCAAACATTTCGAGGCTTAAGAAGTTAGCATTTAATCTTGACATCCCATGAGCCAAGACAGGGAAGAGTCATATGCCCCAGGGGGTGGGGAGGAAGGAACAGAAAAGATAAAATGGGCTATGTAATGGTCAAGGGAAATACTCTTCGTTACCTTACATTAATGGGCACAGGATATGGTAAATATCATCAAAAATTATTAAACTGTACAGTCTAAATTGTAAACTATACTGTAAACCACTGAAAAATTTTAGTTGCTATATTTTACTATCTGTATAACAGTTGTAACAATGATATCATCCATAAAAAAAAAAAAGTTTTTAATATGGGGTGTGGAAGCGGGAGGGAGGTTGGGTATGTGGGAGTCTCTAATATTCTGTGTGGGACTTTGCTGTGACCTAAAAC
>JAQZBX010041345.1:0-22380 GCA_029593785.1 Cabassous unicinctus
AAACTCAGCATATGAATGCATTACCTTCCCCCCAATGTGGGACATGACTCCCGGGGATGAGCCTCCCAGGCAATGAGGGATTAATACCAAGTGCCAACTGGAGAAAAACCTTGAGTAAAAGGGGGAAAAGGTAAAGACAAATGAGTTCATGTGGCTAAGAGACTTCAAAGAGAGTCGGGAGGTCATCCCAGAGGTAACGCTTACACACACCTCAGTAGGATCTCATAGAACACAAAAGTGGATATCACCCCACCCAGAGGGGCTCCTGAGGGCTCTGGAGACACCCAGGTCTTATATAAGGGAGGATAGCCCCAGAGATTGACGCCTTATCAGTGGGCTTTACTTTGGAATCTGTGCTCCTGAGAGTGACAGAGTTGGACTCAAATAAGTCCTCCCTGCACATGGTCCATCAGTCCCTTCTATTCAAACCTATATGTGAGGCTGGAATTTGTAGGTGTACTTCCAGAGACTGGAGCCTCTGGCCTGCCCATGTGCCAGCTGTGTCTGGAATCTCGGTGGAGCTGCAACTCCTACTCTACAGCGCAATGGACTCACCCAAGTCACCTGGTGAGGAGATGATGGGCAATGGCCATCCCAGGGAATGGAGACAGCCTGCAGCTGAAGGCAGGATAATCCCATGCACCATATCCATGGGATATAAGCCCACTCTAACTTGGAGGTGGAGTGGACATCACCATTCCAGTCCCCTCAGGATTGGGGGAAGAGCTATGGACTAGAGTGGACTTAATGGTATTCTGTTGTAGACATATTGTGACTCAAGCAATGGAAGAAAATTATAACAGTGAGGTGGAGCCAGTGGCCACTAGATGCTTTTGGGGTGGGGAGGGGAAGGGCAGTAGTAATACAGGGGCTTTTTCAGGACTTGGGGGTTGTCCTGAGTGACGTTGTGGCGACGGATATAGGCCATTTTACATCAGCATTTACCATGCAGAACTGTGTGGGAGAGAGTGTGGTCTATAATGTGAACTGTGGTCTATCCTTAGTGGCAAAGTCCCAGGATGTGTATATCCATTGCAGGTGATGTGCCACACTAATGAAAGATGTTTATGTGAGATGTTATGGGAAGTATGGGAGGTGGAGATCATGGGAATCCCTGTAATTTTTGTATAACATTTATGTAATATAAGCATCTTTTAAAATATATATATAAAAATAAGATTTATGTAAGCAAATGCACATATATGCATAAATATTTATATATCATTTTACAAAAAAAAAAAAAAAGCATAGGCTTTAACATTGGACCAGGCTAAGTCCAACCCTGGCTTTTCTTCAGAATTTGGTTACTGTTTAACATTTCTAAGCTTCAATTTCATCACTGTAGTAATTGAGAAAATAATGGAATTGAAGATGTGTGAATAATTAATGAAATAATATATACAAAATACTTGGCAACAATATCTAGCATATAATAAACATTAAATAATCCTTAGCTATTATTGTTATTGTGGTTCTTGGAAAACACTAGTTTCACGGTAGTCAGGTGGGACATTACATTTTGCTATCCCCTTCTTTACAAGGTAAGACAGCTGAAGTGTTACGCAGACAGTTCAGAGTCAAGACCAGAAAAGAAGTTACAATTTAAGGTCAGGGTTTTGCCATTCTTCACGTTACCTTAGTCTATCTATTATAAAGTGATGCAGGAATTACATGCTTTTGGTATTAAATATTTTATACATAAATGCATTTTTAATTGAGATACAATTAGCTTACAATAAAATGCACAGATGTTAAGTGTTTAATTCCATGAGTTTTTACCATTGAGTGCATTCTTGGAGCAACTCCCCAAAGTAGACAATTGTTCAGAAAAATCCCTTGTCTTCCTTTCCAGTCAATTCCCCTTCTCACTTCCCACCACAACCACAAACTGATTCTATCAACATAAATTAGTTTTGTTTGAATTTTGATTGAATATAAATGAAATTGTATGAGATGTGCATTTTTGGGCTTGGCATCTTTTGCTTAATAAAAGTTTTTGAGATTCATCTATGCTGTTTTATGTACCAGTGTTTTGTTCTTTTTTATTGCTAAGTAGTAATTCATTGTATGGACATACCACAATTTATTTATCCACTCTCTTTTCTTTGAATATTTGGGTTGATTCTGGCCTTGGCTATTGTGAACAGGCTGATAAAAATATTCTCGTACAAGTCTTTTTGTCTACATATGAGTTCTTTTTTTTAACAGATTATTTTATTTATTTATTTCTTCCCCCCTTGTTTGTGCTCGCTGTTTGCTCTTTGTGTCTGTTGGCTGTGTGCTCTCTGTGTCTGTTCTTTTTTTAGGAGGCACCGGGAACCAAACTTGGGACTTCCCAAATGGGAGGGAAGTTTCCAATCACCTGAGCCACCTCCACTCCCTGCTTGTTGTGTCTCTCATTGTGTTTCCTCATTGTTTCTTCTTGCATCATTTCGTTGTGACATCTTGTTGTGTCAGCTTGCTGCACCAGCCCATCGCTTCAGGTCACTATCTTGCTCACCTTCTCTGGGAGGCACTGGGAACTGAACCTGGGACCACCCATGTGGTAGGTGGGCACCCAACTGCTTGAGCCACATCTGCTTTCCTGACGTATGTTTTTATTGCTCTTGGGAAACACCTAGAAGTAGAATCGCTATAATGATGATTTTTCATGATACTTTTGTTGGCAAATAGATTTATGGCTATATTTAAGTATTGTACTTCAAGTTCTTCTCAAAACCCACCAAGTAAATGTAAGTGTATGTTTTGGGCAAGGGTTCTTAACCATATTATCATAACATATCACTATGTTTCTGTCATCTTTAAGATGTTATTTTTGTTCTTTTGAAAGTACCAACAAAAAACTTTTACTGATAGTTTTTCTTTTTTTAAATGCCTTTTCAAGAAGCCCGTTGCCTGTCCTTGAGTGGTAGTTAGTCATCAGGGTGGGTAGGAAGCTATTCCTTTGGGTTCCTAAGGTCTGGGCATTAACTGTGGAGTATTAAAAGAGTTTTTGGGAGCAGAGACTGAGCCCACCTAGAACCTCAACCTGGGGCTGATGACCAGGTCAGCATACCCCACTATATGCATCTTGCCTAAATACCACACAGGGATATTTCCAGCATCCTAATGAGGTTCTAGGGAATAACCCAAAACCCGTGGGGTTGGGGGAAGGCCTTAATCAGCCATGATTTGAGGTAGAATTGGAGCCTATCTTTGCATCCCAAGATGGTGACAAAGGGCAGTTTTGCCTGTTTCATAACTAGGATTTATTAATGAACCAAATGCAATGAACCAAATTATTGACATAAGTTAAACTTATCTTAATATTATTTATCTTTTAAATACCACTTTTACTTGTTTTTACTCTACTGTATTTATGAAATGAAGAAGTACAGATCTGAGTGTCTTTGTCCATAGTTTTGAGTATTCATTAATGAGAACTTTTATATTTTGTATTTTTTTAAACAAATTAACCTAAAAGTTAAATATAAGCATATTCTGAATCTCTGGTAGAAAATTTATAACTGAGTGTTGCCACTTTATTTCTGTACAGGAGTGTGTATTTATGTTTATGACTTATAGTTTACCTAGGAAAGGCTAAATGGCATCAGGATTACTGTATGAATTAAGTTGTCAGAATGGTTTAAATTGAAGAAAAGAGTTGGAAACTTAAGTCTTTTTATAACATCTGCTAGTACCAGTTTAACATTGCAAAAAGCCATATTGTAAAAATCTCCTATTTATTCACACCCCAACTTGCAGCATTCTTTTAGGACTAATGGTAATGGTATATATGCAAAAGACTATTTAGTTAAATAGAATTTTTTTTTTTTTTTTTTTTTTTTTTTTTGAGGTGCTGGGGCCAGGGATTGAACCTGGGACCTCGTATGTGGGAAGCTGGCATTCAACCACTGAGCTACATCAGCTCCCTGAGTTGGTTTTATTGTTCGTTTATTTGTTTGTTGTTTGTTTTGTTTTTAGGAGGTACCAGGGATTGAACCTGAGACATTGTGTGTGGGAAGCAGGTGCTCAACTGTTTGAGCTATATCCACTCATCAATTTTTTTTTTTTTTTACTTACTGTTATTGAATGTTGGCACCAAGGAATTGATTGAGCCATCAAAAAACTGATTGATGGTTTAAAAGAAATAGATTATTAAAAATAATGACAATAATGATAACTCAAAATAGGGACCATCATGAGTCAAAAGAATCACATTGACCATTTTATTAGGAATCTATTGTTGTACAACAGTTTATCACAAATTTAGTAGCTTAATACAACTCACATTTTTAAAGTCTCATAGGTTCTGTGGGTCAGGAGTTAGAGTATATCTTAACTGGATCTTCTTCTTAGGTTTGCACAAGGCTGCAATCAAAGTGTTGACTTGGCTGAGCTCTCATCTGGAGGCTTGGCTGGGAAGAATCTGCTTCTTGCTCACTTAGGTTGTTAGCAGAATTAATTTACTTGATGGTTTAGGATTCACGGCAGCTTGCATCTTCAAAGCCAGCAGTAGAGAGAGAGTGTCTCTACCAAGACAGAGTCCTATATGATGTAATGTCATAATCACAGGAGTAACATCCCATCACCTTTGTCATACTTTACTAGTTAGGAGAAAGGATGAGGGATTATACAAGGACCTAAACACCAGGAGGCAGTGGGCCAGAGTTGAATGGGCCACCTTCAACTCTGTCCACTCCACCATAAATGAATATAAAACTTGCAAATAATCTCCTACTCTTAACACCAGTAATTGCCATTTAAATGCAATAAAGCAACATCATCTAAATTATTGTAATTAATTATTGGTCTTGGAGGTTTTTTTGTATTTAAATTATAAATTTGGTTTAGTCATATAGTTGTGTAACAGCTAATCACCTAATAAGACTATAATTAGTTTTGTATTTGTTCAATTTATATAACATTCAGATGAAAATAGTTTTTCACTCTGGGAATACATGAGGATATCTTTTTCTTTGAAAAGGGATCTATATATTACCCAACTAACTGGTTTATAACCAGTTGCTGGAATAATATAAATAATCATTCTTTGTTAGCATCTCTATAAAAGTATTTATACCCCACAGTACAGTAGTAGTAGCACCATATGGTAGACAGTCTCTGAAATAACTCCCAATAATCCCCACCTCCTGGGATTTATACCTTTCAGACACTGTAATCTGTAATCCCCTTACTTTTTGTGTGAGCTGGATCTAGTGACTTTTTTCTAACAAATAAAATAGGCAAAAGAGATAGGCTGTCACTTGAGCTTAGGTTGTAAAAAGCCTGTGATTACCGTCTTGTTTGCAGACTCTCTTTCTGGCTCTTCTTGCTCGTTCTGAGGAAGCAAGCTGTCATGGTGTGAGCTACCCTATGGAGAGGCCTACATGTTAAAGAACCCAGAGCAGCATCCTGCCAACAGCCAGGGAGGAATTCCGTAGGGCTCTCAATCTAATGGCCCCCGAGGGCCTGAATCCTGCCAATAGCCACTGGAGTGAGCTTGGAGGAAGACTCACCACCAGTCATGTTCTAAGGTGACTGCAGACCCAGCTGACACCTTGACTGCAGCCTTCTGAGATGATCCTTTTGAGAGATCCAGAGCCAGAGGACCCAGCTAAAACACACCTGGATTTCTGACTCACAGAAACAGTATGACAATAATTTTTTTTTTTAATGCAACTAAGTTTTGGGGTAATTCATTGTACATCACTAGACAACTAATATATACCATTTAATTTTTTTCTGTATCATTATCAAAAAACCTTATTAAACTTTAGAATATGTTTTTCATTTTCTTTTATTTAAAAAATCAGCAAAAATACACAGTCTGGTGTAGCTTAATATAGCATAGCAGAAATAGTGTCATTGTAGCTTTCTATGGATGACTTGATAATGCCAGGTGATATTCTTGCCTTTTATGAACTCTGAAGAAAATCCCAGAGTTTTGATCATTAGGGTTTAATTAGAATAGGCAGGATTGTTACAGCCATACTAATAACATAATATATGTTTTCTCTGGACATTTGAAATAAATTGAAGTTTACTTTGCTTTGGCAGTTTAGATTAGTTAGATACGACTTTGTTGTTGTCTTCTGAAGGTTGGGATTTTTAAATGCTAAAACAATTAGCCATTTGCCATACCACTGTATGTTCTATGTTTATTCTGAAAAAACTAGAAAAGCTAAGTTTTTCAGTAAAGAATTTTTTTTTTGCCGAGTTTCAATCCAAAAGTTTCATACACCTGTAGTATAAAGTCTGGGGAAATTGGATATAATGAGTTTCATTTTGATCATCTTTAACTATTCCAATGGCATTAACACTGTTGAAAATAAAGACAATGGTAATGAATATGGTGGCACACTGGGATATTGAAAACAATTTTATGGCAATTTCATTATAATTTGCCATTAATTGAATCATTAAAACCCTAACTGTGCTACCAATTTTTCCTTTAAGAACTGAAACAATGATTATTTAATTTTGAAAAATTATAAACATTTCTTTGGCCAATGAACTCAGATTTTTGTAAGCAATTTATTCTGAGCATCTCTTTAAGTATGCCCTTGTAGAATTATTGTTTGAATCATCTGGCTTAATATTGAATTTGAATAGATTCTCAACCCAAGTATTAGGGTCAAAATGTAGATGGACTTAGGAGGCAGGTAGAATTGAGAGGAGAAAACTAAGAACAATTCCTTGAATTTATATAAAATGTGTACTTGATTTGAATAATTACTTTGAATAATCAAAGTACTTTTCCACCTAATCTTTTGTGATACAGGTATTATAACTGGGTCATTGTCACAACTGATTAATATAAGAACTGGAACTAAATTGCTAATATTACCCAGCCCAAGTTGGTTGCACTTATAACGGTAATTATCATAATTATCATAGTTGTTTTTTTTTTTTTTAGGAAGCACCAGGGATTGAACCTAGGACTTCGTATGTGGGAAGCAGGTGCTCAACCATTTACTACATCTGCTCCCCTAATTATCATAGTTTTTCATCTTATTATTTTTCTCCAGAGATCTTTTCACCATCTATGTCACAATTCAATTCTGAACCCATTTTACCAAAATAAATAAAATGCTGTTCTGTTACTATTTTAGATCTTCTCTGAGTCTGAATATTCTGTATTTTTAAAACTGCAATAAGATAGAAATTTCAAGGGCATCTCCATACAGAAATAAGTCAATATTACTTAACTTTTAAAATTTCTCATTAAATGTAATACCCCAGTGATATTTAGATATTACCTCTACTGCTTCAGTGACTGAAGGAAATTAACTTTATATAAGAAGTAATGATCCCAAGCTACTGTGGTTGAGACTGAGGGTGAAATGAGTGGGGTGTGTGTGTGTGTGTGTGTGTGTGTGTGTGTGTGTGTGTAGTATCCTAAGCCTCCAGTTGAAACTCTCTAAGGAATTTTTGGGTTACTGATCCAGTAAGAAAAGGAGTGTTTGTTTCATATATTGCTCTTCCTTAAGGCAGAGGTGCTAAGCCCATGCTAAATCTAACTAAAACCTCAGCTCATGATCTAGTCAGATCTGAAAAAGGTCTATGGAGCCATATATCCAATAATGTACATAAACTGGATCTCTAAACAAAAGAGGTTTCAAGCAAAGGATTGGTGTATGTTTTGGTGATAGCCAACCTCTAAGATGGTCCTCAATGATCCATGCCTCTGAATATCCATGCCCTTGTGCAGTCTCCTTTCAGAGTGATTCAGGACTGGGTGTGTGACCAATAGAGTAAAATGGAAGTCACTGGGTTACTTCTAAAGCTAAGTCATCAAAGGCAATACAGCTTCAGCCTTAGTCTCATAGGTCTCTTGTTATGGCAGAAACCAGCTGTGAGGACACCCAGGCTACAATGTGGAGAGGCACATGTGGAGGGGAACTGAGGCCTCCTGTCAACAGCCAGAGCCAACTTGCCAGCTATATAAGTGAGACACCTTGGAAGTGGTTCCTTCAGTCCTAGTCAAGTCTTCTGACAACTCTAGCACCAGCCAACTTCTGGTTGTATCATCATGAATGACCCTGAGATAGAACCACCCAATTGAGCTTGTCCAGAATTCCTGACCTACAGAAACCATGAGAGATCATTGTTTTTTCAACCCTTAATTTTCAGGATGATTTGTTAAAATTTTTTTGCAATACCAACTACAGTTATTTATTCTCCCTTAATATGAAGATGCAGGGATCTGCTACCTAAAGGTGACCTTTGGCATGCCTGACTCATAGTAGGTACTCAAAAATATTAATTGAAAGAATCAATGAATACATAAATAGAAGTAGTTAAAAATATAGAACTGGAAGTTAGCTAATATTTCAGAAATGAATTAACATCCTAATGACCAGAGAAATATTTTCATAACATTAAAACATTTATCTTCATGGCAGGGGAGGAGATATATAGAATACGATGAAAACAGGACATAAACTCCCACCACACAGCAGAGATATTTATTTCCACATCATTAATGTGGGAAGAAAATAAGAATAGGGCATTCAATTTGTGGCAGAGATCATGACTACTTAGTAAGTATGGATGTGCTCTCTATGTGTCCCAGCCTTCTTTACAGTTAGGTTGATGCCAAATGACCAGATTGGCCAATGGTCTGTGAGCATCAGTGACCTGTTTCATCTTTCATTTAAGCCACTGAGGAGCCAAGATGTCTTTTCCTTCTCTTCCTCCCTTCCAAGACCATAAGGAACTTGGAAGCTCTGTGCTCAGACAATATACCTATGAGGTAGAGGTGAACAGCCCAACCAGTATTGGGCTGTGATGTGAAAAAAAAAAATGTTTGTAGCACTATGAAACTGAGATTTCAAGGTTAATTTTTTTATTACACCAGTGTCTATCCTATCAATTATTACATTCTCTAAATGGAACAAAGTCAAGACATGGGTATATTACTTAGGAGTCTTTTGGTTACAAGTGAATGAAAATCATCTCAGTCCATTTTAAAAAAAGAAAAGGAATTGAATGGCATATAATTGAAAGGCCCAGGAGTAGATCTGTAGATTTAGTCAGAACTGAATTCAAAGAATCAAAAAATATCACAAGGATTTGGGTCTCAATCTTACCCTTTTACTCTTGCTCTTTTTCTGTATCAAGAAAGTCTAGGGGATGATACTGATTCACCTGAGTAGGTCACATCCTTAACCTTCAGCTAGTTACTGTGAATGGGCCATGGACTAAACTGATTGGCCAGGATTAGTTTAAATGATTATTTTTGGAGATGGAGTGTTGAGGGGGGACAGGTACAATCAGCTTCAATCATATCACAAGGACTGAGAATGGGTTACAGGAGATTCTCCAAAGGAAAATTAGGCTGCTGGGACCATAAGTGGAATGGAAATCAGGCAGGCAAAAACAATAGATTTTCATTGCAGAGGAATAGAAGTTTATATCTCTGGTAGCTTGGAGAAAGGAAACAGCATATGTGTAATCCCTGAGCATGCTTCTTAGAACTGAAGTGTTGTGGTCAATGAGTGATAAGATGGCAATGTAACTGGTAATTGGGAAAGCAACTCTTGCAATTTGATAATTAATTTTAATTAAAGTTAAAAAAGAGACTTTGTCACATAAAGACAATGTGTATCAATAATACATCTATTAATGTACGGAAGATGTCACATCTGATTGAAAGCAATTGAAGTGATATTATATCTCTCGAGAAATAAAAGTCTGGAGCAGATTATTCCATATGGAAATCACATGCACAATTATTCATTATTTAGATAATAATGACACATTAGAACTTGGACAGAGAACAATTAACAAGTTGACTGTTCAGGTACATCCTAATCTCTTTTATATACTGTGATTAAAAGCAGTCAAATAGAAAAAAGTGATTCAAATGGAAAGCTCCTTACTTCTCTATTATATTATAGTATTTATATGTAATAAGTTGCTGGAAGAGTTATGGCACTGACTGATTTTATTTTTGTTTATTTTTGTTAGGCCAGTAAAAAGAATGTATGTGGGAAATGGGGGAAAGAACAGAGCTTGCTGAGAAATGGGAGAGAAAGATGGAAATATCTACTAAGATTTGGTGTGGGCTCCTCCAGGCAGAGAAAGCTACTTATTGATTTTACAGCAACTATAAAATATATATATCCACTACTGATTATTGTCTTGTGGTACATATATATTTCCATAATTAATAAAAATAAATAAATATGAGCCCAATCAGAAATCTCACATTTAGTAGCATACTGAATATTTGCCAAAGATTTAAAAGTTTTGTAAGAAATGGTTCTCTCATTTAAGAGGTTTGGGTGCTCATGAAGAAAAAAAATTCAAATCTTTTTTCCATTCCTTTTACTTTTTTTAAAGCAAAAATATTAACTATAAATATAGAAAGAAAATTTATATATATTATATAAATTTATATATGATATTATTATATATTTAAGAATCTAGTAAAAGCCTGGGAGAACAGTGAAAATTCATATATGTTAATTTCCTGCCAAGTTTCAGGAGTATGTTCCTGAATTTTAATGGACATGACAAAATTGGAGTTGGTGAACTCAAGATTTCATAGAAATTTGGAAATCAGTAGAAATTCAGTAAATATTGCATTATAAAACAAAACAAAGACATATAAATATAAAAATAATATGAATAAAAGTTAATAAAGCACCTTCTTCCAAAACTAACCAGATGTCAAAACTGTTATAAATGAGCACCAATTGATAATTCTTTTCCCAAATCACTTTCTTCAAGAAACTTGCTGTGGTGTTTGGATCTGCTGAGGCAGATTCTTTCCTGTTTTTAATTTGTGGTCATGACACCTCTGTTCAAAGTATGTTAATATAGTACTTACCATGTCTTGGGCACATGCATTTTCTAAGCTCAGAGTTTAGGAAACTTTCCCTCAGAAGTGAGAAGAATTCCGATCTTCATTTGCCTCACTCCAAACCCACAGTTTCTCTAGCAGCTCTAGTGCCTCACCCCTCATACATCAGGCTGTTGTTGCAACGGGTTCCTGATGTTCACTCCTCCCCGATGTGCAGAGTG
This sequence comes from Cabassous unicinctus, assembly GCA_029593785.1. Classification (NCBI taxonomy): domain Eukaryota; kingdom Metazoa; phylum Chordata; class Mammalia; order Cingulata; family Chlamyphoridae; genus Cabassous; species Cabassous unicinctus. The sequence goes on from JAQZBX010041345.1 coordinate 11,014, forward strand.
ACCCCATGGGACATCTCCAGCCACCTGGTCTTTGGTGCCTCCGTGATTCCAAGTATTATAACATGAGCCAAGGTCTTTAAAACTGTATCACCTTGGATCTTTTAGACTCACAGGAATCAGAAAACCTATGTTACTATTTCAGCTCTCTCATACTAACTATGCAATCTTGAGCAAGTGGCTTAGACTATCAGTGCCTCATCCTTATTCTTTATCCCTCTCATTTACCCATGAGAGCCTCTGAGCCCTGCGGAGCTTCGTGGAATTTCTAGTGATGCCACTGAATTGAACTTATTTTATATTATGTTGTATTTTTTTTCAGTTGTCATAATTTTTTTTTGTATTAGGTGTGATTTGTTCTGTGATACTTAGGACACAAAATGCAATATTCTTTTATCTAAAACAACTTGAATGTGGGTTTGAGCTCTCTAATTTTATGCTAATCATTTTGGAACTGTAAGTTAGTACCTCTCCTTAGGGCTGTGCAAATATTCTTGTGTGTGGAAAATGGGAGACTATCCTGGTTCTTAGCCCACTGGGTTGATTGTCATTAATTAACATTGTTCCTCCTATCATGTGTTGTTGTTGGGAAGAGCATGTTCTTTACTGCTTAGTGGGGTACTGCAGCTCCAGAAGGACTCATGCCTTTATACTGGTTTGCTGTACTGATCACAGGCTTTTTCACAGAGACTGTTTCCTAGGTCTCAGGACTTTGAGACCAGACTCCACAAATATCCAAAAGCCTCCTATCCTCCTGGAAACTATGTATGGAATCATATACAGAAACCATAAAATCCTCCTCTCCCTTCTCTAGTCTCCTATAGGCTATTTAAAAAAAAAAAACAACAAACTTTATTTTTAGAGAAGTTTTAGATTTACAGGAAAATTCTGCCAGAAGTATAGAATCCCTACTACACACATAATTTCCTCTATTATTAACATCTTATATTAGTGTGGTACATTTGTGACTATTGATGAACCAATATTGAAGCATTGTTACTAACCAAAGTATATAGTTTACATTACGGCTTACGTTTTGTGCTGTTCAGTTTTATAGGCTTTGGCAAATGTATAATGTCATGTATCCATCATTACAATATCATACAGAACAGTTTCCTGCCCTAAAAATATCCTGTGTTCCACCTATTCATCCTTCCAACTCCCCTCTGAACTCCTGGCAAACTCTATCTTTATATCAATGTTATAAGCTTTTGCATTAATACAAGATAATAAACACAATAACAATGAATCTACTTTGGGGTGGTTACACTCACCCCTTCCCCCATGTATTTGTTCATTCCTCAGTCTTGAGGGATTTGTGATGATGTCCACTCTGCCTACTTCAGCTGAGAGGGGACTTAGATATTATGGGGCAGATGGAAGGACTTGAAGTTGTAGGTACTCCTTGTTTTAGGAATGGGACTTGTCCATTATCATTGTTTTGTTAGTTATCCCGGGTAAGCACGAAGAACTGGAGAGTAGGAGTTGGCCACAATTCTGATGGGATTCAGTGTTAAACTGGCATATGAACTATCTGAAGGTTAAAGTCTCTGAAAGATACATTTAATAGGTATATTAAAAATTATAGATTCAAATGAAAGGTGTAGAAGAATCACGATTAGGGGAATTATAAATGAGTATAACTATGTTATATTGGGAAAATAGATGATCATAGATTCTCAAATAGGGCCGGCCGAGGGGCTGTTGATTTCATGAGGCTGTGCACTTTGCCTTTGGTATCTGGCCGCCCCTAGAGCTCTCGGGAGCATTTCTGTTTGAGGCTCTGTTTACTACAGCAGTTGGTGAAATCTGCCTGAGACCTGCATAAGCATAACCTCCGGAATGACCTCCCAACTCACCCAGAAGCTGCGCATTCTTCTCTGGGATGAGCCTGTTCCTAAAATGACTCCACGCATGGTCTCTATCCCCTCCCCTTGTTGCAATGATCCAGCCCAATAACCCAAAAGTGTTTTGATTCCCAAACAAAAGCCTAAAAGACACTTGTACCCTTGGTGCCACCCAACATCAGTTTCTGCCTCTGAAAGAAACACAAAGCTGATAACAAGCCCCTGAGGCAAAGGATCCTATTTCTATAACTCTAGGGAAGGGAGCAATTCTAGTGGTGTTCTTTTCTGAGAGTCCCACATAGGAGTGAGAATAAGACAGAAATTATTATCTCAATAAATTATCCTGCAACATTGTTCCTCGTGTACATTTTGAAAGTATTCCCATTTTAATATCTGGAGTAGGGATGGTAAATGCATGGCTGCTTTTTTTTTTTCCAGCCACTGCTTTGCCCCTCACCCATGGCAGACATAGTTAACTTTATCATTTCTACCAAATGGTCCAGACTGGTTAATTCTCAACATTATGGGTAAGACAGCCAATACTAATGAATTAGAATCAGAAATTGATATAAAAAATATGCTTACCATCTGTACCGTGAAGACTGTACAACATGGAAAATTCTGAAATGCAGTGGTATTGCCAAGGAGGGAGTAAAGATGGGAGAGAGGGATAGAAAGGAGAGAAGAGAAAGATTGACTTATTGAAGTCATGTTTCATAGATATATGGAACATGTACTCCATGTGATCATACCTTGAATGTAGGGTTTGCTGTTCAGCCTTTTTACCTTTTCTTTATTTTGTGAGTCTATTAGAAATAATCAGGCTTTGGAGGACAGATATATTCTAATGAAATTGATTTATTAATCTTGTATATTAATTGATTTAAAATGAAATCTCTAGATAGGAACTTGTTGGGAATACACATTTAATGGTTTATTTATTATTATTATTTTTTTTAATCACTGACAAACCCTTCTTGTGAAACTGAATTAATACCAGAAAGTTAATCAAAGAATTTGAAGAAAACAAACCATAATGCCTGCAGAAAAGTTAGTTTCATGGAGCCACCTCTAAAATAGGAATGTGTGTGCTGAGTGGACCAGCGAACTAATAATGCGGTTGGCCTGGAAACCCATTCTCCTGAAAGGAGTTAAGCTGGAGATAAATGAATTTTCACCCTTTGGCTCCAGTTTCCCAAAATCTCATACAGACTGCAATTTATTTTATATTAGTTTTATTTATTTATTTATTTATTTATTTATTTATTTATTTATTCTCTGAAAGGATTTTTGTAGACTATCCAGACTCACTAAGCATAAGAATTACAAATATTATTTCAGGGTGTTACTTATCCATATGACGAATACTCATTTAACAAAAGCATATTACAGTCCCTTTCAGAAGATGATATTACCTAAGCTTATCCTGTAATTACAAGAGGGCAGCCTATTCAAAGCCTGAAAATACCATTGCATTAATCATGTGTTTGCAACATTTATTTTAAGGTCTTATCTATAGCTAACTTACATAATGTACATTTGTATCACCTAAACATATATTTACACCATGCATTAATTTCTAAAGCAAAATTCCCCTAAAGAATTTTCTGTGTGTCCATATTACACCTTCAGGCCCATTTTCCATTTTCCTCAGTTTGTCTGAATTGCATTCAAAACCTAACCTCAGATGCTGTTAAGCATTCCCAAAATTTTTGGCTTTTTTTCTTCTTCTTTATTTTCCCATGTAAAAGACAAGCAGCTGGGAGAAAAGAGAACCAAGTTCTGTTGGCCCTAATACAAATTTCAGCTACTTATGTTCTGTAGCTACCAAGCTGACTTTTAAGAAAATATTAGTAAACTTAGCCATAACCTAAATTTGATTATATCAGCAATTCTTAATTCTGAAATCAAAATCAATTTTATCAAGAGAACAAAATTTAGTTTAGTAGGCATGTGAATTTATAAAATAAAATCACAGGGCATTCTTCACTTTTTCTAATTCATTTCTGGAAAATGCATTTTAAACAGATTGCATTTTTCCCACAGGAACTTATAATTGCAGTGGCATTCCTACTCAATTACTCACATCATATAAGTCATGGTTTCTGAATAGCAACATGTTATAAAAGTAAAGATACAATAAAAAACCTACAATAAATTTAATACTAAAATTACTTTATTAGTGTTATAGAATTAGAAAAATGTTTTCTACGTATTGATTATGAGACCCTAGTTAATGCATTCTAATTTTAATCCTTTGATTCAAATCTATTTGTTTAATAGCTACAATATCTTAGGTAGTTTGGGGGAAATCGAACTGTAAAGACATGCTTTCTGCTGTCCAGAAATAGGAAGGATTTTAAAAAATAGAGTAAAGTTGGGATACATTTGACATAGCTAAAATGAAGGTGAAGATACCAACAAATGTTTAACAGTAATCTTTTTTACCTTTTTAGAATTTAGATGGGCTTTGGGGGATGATTGGAATGATCCAGGCAGCTTAAAAGCTGTTCAGGGAAGTTTTACTGATGACCTTTACTGTTAGATTTTCTTGCAAGCAGAAATAGTCTAAATTATACTGTTAACATTAGAGTATATTCAACATTATGTTTGTCCATTTTAAAATTAGACATTGCAGCATTTAAATATTTAAAGGCATCATTAAGTCACGATGGGCTGAAGAGAGGTCTCTTGTTCAGCTTTGTTTTGTTCTATCTTTAGACCTCTTCTTCCTCTGTACAATCACTTCAAACATGATGGACAGCTTTGAAAAGGAAAAACTGAAGAATGATGCGTTCAAGGAGAGATAGACAGTCTCACTAAGACATATATGAACTGATGTGTGGATGGGAAATAGGACTTTCTTTTAACATTAGCTGGGAGCTTCACTTTCCTGCCTTATTCCCCTTCCAAGCCTAGAGAAGGTTTGTTAGACCAATGTGCTGTGGGAACTACTGACTAAACAGGTAAAAGTGGTGAGAAATGAAGCTTAGGTGTCAGTTAGGGAGACTTGAATAAGCAAAGCTTCAAAATGTGCTGGACAAAAAAAAGAAAATTGTGTCTGGTGTAATTTTTTAATTGACAATTAAAATTATAGCTGACATTTCCCATTATGTGCCCCAAACACCCCCTATTTTTAAGAGGGCTTTTCTACTGTAATACATTGTACTTCATAATCACTGAATTTGGTCTACTATCTGAATTAAGAAACAGTGTGGTCAAAGGGGCCTCAAAATTCCATAAAGCAGTCTTTTAAATTGTTTTTGGGATTTGTTTGGATGTTATTATTATTATTAATTAAGCTAATATAACCTCCTTTGTGTATCCATGGTTCTGATTCTGGCACCAGTGTTACACAATCTAACTCTAGTTTCTGTTCTTATTTTGTCAACAATTTTAATCATAGTATTAAAATATTTTTCTTTATATTTTGAAATAATTTTGACATATAAACAAGTTGCAAAATAGTACAAAAATTTTTTCTCTGACCCATTTGAAAGCCAGTTACTGACCTGATGTCCCTTTATCCCCTAATACTTAATTTGTCAATCTGAAAGCAAGGACATGCTCCTACCTAAACACCACATACTCATCAAAATCAGAAAATTAGTCCTGATACATTCCTACCATCTGGTTATACACCCCTTTCATGTTTTGCCAATTGTCCCAATAATATGCTTCAGAGCAAAAGGATCCAGTCAAGGATCATGAGTCACATTTATTTGTAATTCTCTTCAATCTCCTTCATTCTTAAAACTCCATCTTCCTTAACTTTTATGACCTTTACAGGCCAGTTCTTTGAAAGAATGCCCATCCATTTGGGTATGTTTGATGTTTCCTCATGATTAGATTCAGATTATGCATACATGGCAGGAATATCACAGAAACCCAGAAGGGATGGTGTGTTTTTCTCGTTGCATCCTATCAGGTGATACGTGATTCTGATTTGTTCAATTATTGCTGATGTTCACTCTGGATCTCACTCTGAACCCTTAATTGAGGTGGAGTCTGTCAGGTTTCTCCTCGGTAAACATACTCAATTCCCTTTATCATTAATAAGCTTGTGCGGGAAGTTTCTGTGCAGAGAGAGATTAGACTTCAGGGCTGGTTTTATGCAATTCATTTTTTCTTTTTGCAATATCTTTGGTTCTGTTAGTATGCAATTATGTAAATATCTCATTTCACCCACTAGTTTTAGCCTTCCTTGATATTTTGGGCTGAATTAATTATTCAGATGATTGCCAAGTGTTCATTTCTAAATTAAGCATTCCTCCTATATTTATTAGTTGGAATTCTAGTGTACAGTTCTCTTCTTCGTATTTATTTAGGATTCACAAATTCGTATTTTATAATATGGACTATAATTTTTTGTTACTTATTTTTATATTCAAATTGTCCTTGATTTAGTAAGTGGAAGTTCCTTGATACTGGCTTCCATGTCAGTTTGACATGTCCCCTTCATTTACTAAGTAGTTCTTTACTTTCTGGCACAAAAAGATGTTCTAGACTCATCTTTTACTTTCTCAACACTAACTCCAGATTCTGACCTTTCTCCAAAGAGCCCTGCTTCTTTTTAGTGGAGAATGGTGTTTAGGAAGCAAGATCTGGGTGCTAGATTGCTAATTGTTATTGGGGTATTGCTGCTCCTAGGGTCTCTTTAGTAGTCAGAGTTAGGGCAAATATTTGAGTGCTAACCAATTCATGTAATACCACTCTAACACCACTGGGTGTTGGAGTAGATTATAATCCAGAAAAGTTGGAATAAGACTTGGAGTTTCTTCCTCTATCCTTCTGATTTGATATAGGATAGAATTCTGTTTCTTAATTCAGCATACCCCAAAGCTTTTTTTTTTTTTTTAAGAGGTACTGGGGATTGAACCCGGGACCTCATACATGGGAAACAGGCACACAAACCACTGAGCTACACCTCCTCCCCCCAAAAAAATCTATTTGCATCTTTGCTAGAAGGATAATTCTCTTAATCATGTACAGCATATCAGATAACACACAGAAAGCTTCTATGAAATGTCCAATTGTATTAGTTTCCTATGATTATGGTAAAAAATTACAGAAACTTGGTGACCTAAATCAACACAAATTTATTCTCTTACAGTTCTGGAGACCAGAAATTAAAAATCGGTTTCACTGGACCTCAATAAGGTGTCAAGAGGACTTATTTCTTCTGGAAGCAGTAGGGGAGAATCTGTCTTCCACCTTCTAGAGGCAGTTGTATTCCTGGCTTGCTGCCTTTTTCCGCATCTTCAAAGTACATCTTTACTTCCATCTTCACATGGCGTGCTCTCTATCTGAATCGATGACTCCTCTTCCCTCTTACAAGGACACTGTGATTACATTGGGCCCACCTGGATAATACAGGACAATCTCATCTCACTTTCTTTACCATAATCATATCTACAAGGTTTTCTTTTACCATGCAAGGAAACATAGTCACAAGTTCCAGGTATTAGGACATGAACATCTTTGGAGTCATTATTCAGCCTATTATATGTACACTCAACTAATCTGTTTCAAATTTCTAGCTATTTGTGTAGAATTAATTTTACTTTTGAGCTGTATTCATCAGAACACTTTCACCTGCAAGTGTTAGAAAAAAAATAATGCAATTTGGCTTGGGCAGAAAAGGAGCTTTATTGATTCACACAATTGAAAGTTGCAAGGCTATATATTCTAAGGGCCCTGTTGAACCCAAGGAGTCAAAGATGTTGACAAGAATCTTTCTCTCCACAGCCTTCAGCTTTGCTTTCCTTTATGTTTATTCTCATCCTGGCTTTCCCCTCCTTTGGCAAGATGGCTGCCAGTAGTTCCAGAATTATATCCTTCCATTTTAGTAACACCACGACACAGAGAGAACCCTTCCACCAACTGAGTTGGTAAAATCTGGTGAGTGAGCTTTCATTGACCCAACTTTCACGGGAATCTCTTAGCCAAAATGTGTACTGCTTTTATTGAAAATGTAACTACTTGATATATTATTACTTAGTTTATTTATTCATTTAAGGTTTTCCTCAACTCTCCCTCTTTCCCTTGATCCCCTTCTCTCATTTATCCTTCTTTCCTTTGTGAATACTCTCCTCATTTCAAGAAGGATTAGAAATACTATGTCTATATGATTTTTATTTTTTAAGTTTCTTTTAACATTTTAAAAAATTTTATTTTATATCAAAGTTACAAGCTACTGCGTTAACACAAAATAATAACTACAATAACAATAAATCTACTTTGGTCTGTGGTAACACTCCACCCTTATTTTTGTTCATTCTTCAATCTTGAGGGATTTGTGATGATGTCCACTCTGACTGCTTCAGCCTGAGAAGGGACTTAGATATTATGGGGCAGAGGAAAGGAATTGCTTTGCTTGAAGTTGAATATACTCCTTGTTTTGGGGATGGGACTGGTCCATTATAATCATTTTGTTAGTTGTCCAAGGCAAGCCTGAAGAACTGGTGAGTAAGAGTTGGCCTCAACTCTCCTGGGTTTCAGTGCTCAACTGCCATATAAACCATCCAAAGATTTAAGTCTCTGAGAAATATGCTTAACTGGTACATTGAAAATTATGAGTTCAAATAAAAGGAATAGAAGAATCATGATTAGGGGAATAATAAATGAGTATAATTATGCTATATTGGGTAAATAGATTTTCATATATTCCCAGATAGGGCCTGCTGAGGGGGTTTTGATTTCATGAGGCTGTATGCTTGCCTATGGTGTCCAGACATCCCTAGAGCCCTCGGGAACACTTTTGTTTGAGGCTTTGTTTACTGTGGTAGTTTGTGAAATCTACCTGAGACCTGCATAAGTGTAGCCTCTGGAATGACCTCCTGACTCACTTTGAAATCTCTTAGCCATAAAAACTCTATTTTATTTGATACTTCCCCCTTTTGGTCAAGGTCTTTTTCCAAATATATCACTGATTAATGCCTGGTAATAATCCCTCAGTGCCAGGGAAGCTCATCCCTGGGAGTCATGTCCCATGTCGGGGGGTATGTAATGAATTTATTTGCAGAGTTTGAATCTCTTTTAACATTTTAAAAATGGTTTTGAAGATACAAATAATTTAGCAAGAAAATACAATCTGAGATTTATTGTGGCTGAGAAAGACTAATTTTATTTTTACTAAAATATTTTCTATAATAAAATTTTAAATAAATAGTTTAAAAATCCATTTCTTATTATGTATTACTGAACTCTGAGGTGAGAATAAAATGCATGGTTGTTAAAGAAATCTAGACATATAAAAATATATGAAAATATGCTTACATTTGTGGCAGTTTGGTATTGTTGATGAATTCCAAAAATAGATATTGATTGTGTTTGTAAACTGGTCTGTTCCTCTGGGAGTATTAGATTCTATTATATTCAGAGGTTTCAGTTTTACTTTTTTAAATCAAGATTTGGGCTTTTATTTGACCACATCATTAGGGTGACTTGGTTTGAGTCCCTGCACCTGCCCTTGTGGGCTATATAAACTGATGCTCAATTAAAGACAGAGAAGCAGATATATGAGGAAAGAGAGAAGGCTCCATTAGAGATGGCAGAGGCCCCAGGAAGAGAGATGAGCCTGATAGTCTACAGCTGACTTTGGAAGAGAATAGAGAAGCTGGGCCTGGAAAGAAATGAGCCCTGGAGAGTAGATGAGCCTTATGCCAACCTACAGCTGAAGCTGGAAGAATCTGGGGCCATAGAGCCTTAAGAGGAAGAAGGAAGGATGAACTCTCACAAATATTGCCTGCCATCACGTGGCAACAGGCTTTGGATGAGAAAGTACCAAAGTACTTTCTTATGGTACCTTGAGTTGGATTTTTTAGGGACTTGTGACTGTAAGCTTCTACTTCAAATAAATACCCTTTATAAAAGCCAACAGAATTCTGGTACTTTACATCAGCACCCCTTTGACTAATACAACATTTAAGAAGTTAAAAGTTTTATATAGTGTTAGCAGTCTCTGTGGTATTATTTCCATGGTATTTATGGCACTGATTTCTTTTGTTTCTATAACTAAAATATTTATGAATTTTAATTATATTTGGGCCACCTGTTGGTTTTTGGATAGATAAGGTTTGGTATCATTATTGCTAGGTATTTTTCAGAATTTTCTAGTATCAAATTTTCTGTTTGTTTTCAGGAATAAACACCTTCCAATCCAATTAAAACCAAACTTATTTGAATAATAAAACTTTTTAAAAATTCAATTTTTTAAATAAATAAATCTTTATTAACCACTTCTAATACATTTAAAATAATTAAAACTCATATGTTACTTTCATTTGGAACAAGGACTTATAAGTATTTTAATGCCTCTTTAACTAGAATTTTTATTCTTTAACCCTAAATTAAACCCCTTTGTAGGATAGAAAAAGAGAAATGGACACATTGAAAGGACTTAATCAATTCCTTTATACTGACTGATATTCACTTTATAAAGTCTGTTATTTCACATTGGTTCTTTAATTGAAAAAGCATAATAAAAATGCTCATTTTCAAGTTGTGAATATCCATTTGCTATTTGACAGACTATGACTTGATGCATTGTATTCTATTGATGCTATTCTATTTTATGTAAGAAAAACAATACTTTGTTTTGGCTTAGTGCATAACCATTATATTGAAAAAGCAGAATACAAAGCGTGTAATCATAAAGTAACTTTATTTTCATCTCCCATTATTCTTTGAAACCTTTTTTCTTCTTTTGCCCCTTGTATGAAATTAAGGCCAATCTTGTGACTTTTTAGGTTACTTTTAGCTCTTTCTAATCCCTGAGACAGTCTTAGGTCAGCAATTAAAATGTCTAGTTTCATGAAATAGAATCTTCAACTTCATTATAGTTAAAGATTCTTCTCTTCCCTAGGTTGGGTCACCAGCTGTGGAAAGAGGGACTTTGCTTCATTTTTATTTCCCCACAGAGTTCTACTCCTCCTTCCCCAGGCTTGAGGCTGACACTTGCTCCTCCATAGTTGAAACAGGTATGGGAGGCAGGGCAGATGTGTTTATTGACCCTACTTGTCTGCGCCATTTTGTTTTGGTCTCCCTCTGGCCATTGCAGATGTATAAGACCAACTTTTGTTTGCAAAAGTACTTTTGTGTGCTCTTTAGAGAACACCATCCCTTTCTCCATTGCTGGAGATCTTGTACCTACATTTCCTGAATGTAGGTGAATACATTTTTTGTGGGGGCTGACTTCTTTTAGCTCCTCTTTTGGCTGTTAGGTATCTTGAAATTTACTTCTTGCTTGGGTTAGCTCATGTGTGCAGACCATCTTCTTGGGCAGGTAAACACCCAGGACGTTATCCCTTGTGACAGACCACATCTGGTCCAGGCATCCTTTTCTTTTCTTTTCTTTTTTTTTTTAAAAGATTTATTTATTTATTTATTTATCCCCCCCTTGCTGCTTGTGTTCACTGTGTCCATTCGCTGTGTGTTTTTTCTGTGTCTGCTTATCTCCCCCTTGCTGTGAGGTCTTGCTGCATCAGCCCACTGTGCTGTGCGGGCCGGCCTGCCCTCACAA
>JAQZBX010041346.1:0-16099 GCA_029593785.1 Cabassous unicinctus
TGTTAGAGTTTATTTCCCCAAAATAAAGAATGCTTCTGTCAACTCTAAAGTCAAAAGTTGGGAAAGTTGGCCATCCTCTGCCATGTACAAGCTGCATGACCTTGAGAAGTAACCCAAGCTTCTTGATGGTCAATTTCTTTATCTGTACAATAATGGGCTGTTGCTGGGATTAAACGAGAAGACTTGTCAAGCACTTAGAACAGTGTCTGGTACAGAGTGAATTTTCAGGGAAGTCAGCATTTTGCGTTTAGCCCTAAACTATTCCACAGGTTCTGTATAATCTAGCAAAGTCATGCACTGTAGAGGCAGGCTAGCACAGTGTCCTGGAGGCAGCCAGCTAGGGGTCTCAGTCCTAGCTCTGCTACTTTCTACACTAAGACTTCAGTCTGGAAACTGAGTCTTAGTTTCCTTGTCTGTATAATGGGAATACCACCAGCCACTTCATAGAGTTATGGTGAGATGGTGAACACTTAATGAGATAATGTATGTAAGACACTCAACATAGTTCTGGGCACACAGCAAGTATTCAATAGATGACAGGTGGCATCAGCAGCTGGATAAACTGTGCAGAAGATACCAGCAAAATCCCTGGCCACTTCAGTCTAATTTATTTCAGCAAATGTTCATTGAAGATCTGCAAGGGGCAAGGTACCATTTCAGGCAAAAGAAAGAAGACATGGCCCTGGCCCTCGGTGAGCCTTGAGCCAGAACACAGGGGACAAGGAGGAGGTATGACTGACAAGGCAGCCTGGGGTCTTGGTGTATCATGCCTTGAATACCAAGCTTACAAGCAGCCATTAATTCTGTGCGTACTGTGACACTGTTGAAGGTCTGAGCAGGCAAATGACATCACCCACCTGTGCTCTGGAAGAATTCTGCCCTCTGTGGAGAATGGAGTCGAGCCGGGAAAACCAGAAGAGCCACTGAGGGGTGGCAGTGAGGACAGAAAGACAGGCATGGATGCAATACGATGGCAGAGGAGGGGGAACAGAGTTTAAGATGACTCAGTTTACCTGCCAAGATGGGTAGGAAAGTGGTAGCTTCTGAAATGAAATGAAGAAGTCAAAACTGGCACCTACTGGTATATTGAGTGAGTCTGTATTAGGAGGGATGGTGAGAAACTGGTAGAACATCCAGGTAACAATGAACATAGCACATACTGGAAGGATGGACACGGAAAGAGAGAATTAACATAAAGGAACTGAATGAGAACTCCAAGAACATTCTAGAAAGAGAACTGAGGATGGAAGTTTAGGGGATAGTGCCTACATTTCAAGGTCCTGAAACAGGACAACAAGCATCATGAAAGAGTGAGAATGATAGTAGGAGAGGTAGGAGGAAAACCAAGCTTCCACAACCCAGAAGAGGGAGAAAGTTTCCAGAAGAAATGTGGTAATTAATGGTATCACATGGTGAGGTGGAAATCACTAGATTTGGTGGGTAGGTGTAACCAGTGGCTTCTGAGACAGTAATTTCAGTGGAATTGTAGGAGTGGAAAAAGAGGCATTGAGTGTAGGCTACTCTTTCAGGAAGTTTGTCAGAGAAAGGAAGGTAGGAGAGGTCAGGACACCAAAGACAAGTAAAGCAGAGAGAATCGAGAGAAATTCACTTAGGCAAAGGAATAGTTGCCAAATGCACAGAGCTTGGGAACATATAGCACCATTCAGCCAATTACCGTCCTCTTAAGGGATCCGAGGCAACCATGCAAATTAGCATGTGTAGGCCAGCAAAAACGCACTTGACAGATCTTTCGGAGCCTGATGTTCAGGACTGGGCTAGGATGGTTTGGATTAGATTTCCTAAAGGTACCTTTAAGACAAATGAGAAGGCGGTAGAATGGTCCTGCCAGGCCTGCAAGGCAAGCACACACAGACTAAATAGAGAACGGAATCAGGCAAGCAGGAGAACAAGACGTGCTTGAATAAGAGAAAGAAGAAATTGAATGACAGGAGAGAACCCAACACACAGAGGAGAAAGTTAAACATCTGATCTGCATAATGGCCGATTGGAAACTCAACACAAGGCACTTGAGGGCAGTAACCTTGGGCAAGAACACTTTTTTGTGTGAGTTGTTTTGTTTTGTTTTAACTTATTTGGGAAGTACAGGGGATGCATACCTTCATGTACCAGAGAAGATTCTGGTACACTGGCATTGCTATTTAAAAAATCAAAACACAGATGAGGCTCTTTGCTGTCAGGATCTGGAGGCAACGCACACAATGACAAAGAGTCTTTGGCTGGACGTGGAAAGGAAAACCATTTTTAAGGGAAGATACCCAATCCCCAACAAAAAGGAAGTAGGACTGATTGGAGAAGGTCAGACCATCTTCCACTGGATTAGGCCATTGGAGGACAGATGACTGAGAGGCAATTAGAAGCACGAAACAGAGATGTGAGTAGAAATGGATCATAGAATCATTAACAATCCAAGAGTTGCAGGCATAAAAATAATGTGCATGAATTCCCCAAATGCTTATTGAGCAGCCTGTATATGATCAGCCCAAAGATAAGGTGGAGAGCAAGGCCAAAACAGTTCCTTGTCCTCACCAAGACTACACTCTAGCAAATTAGAACTTCCGGGGAAAGAGTGAGTGTGTGTGTGTGTGTACACCTCAGGTAAAACTCTTAAGTGAGAAAAAGAAGAAATCAGAGAGCTACACAGCTCACCTACTCAAACTCCCAGCTCCCTGAGATTTAAAACAAAACCCAGAGTTTAGTCAGTCTGTCAGCTCTCATCCCTACTCCTTGTCCCAAATTCATTACCCATCATTCCCCACAACCGGCCTCCACTTCTGACAAGCATGTGAACTTGAGGACCCTACACAAATTTCCTAATTTTTCACCTCTGTGGCATTTATATCTAGCAGCCTAGCACAGCGGCTAAGAGAAGAGAGTCTGCAGCCACCCTGCCTGGGTTCAAGTCTCAGCTGAGCCACCTGTAGCTGTGTGACCTCGGCCAAGAGGCTTAACTTCTCTGGCCTCAAAATGAGAATAACAACAGTACCTCCCTCTCAGGCTGTTGAGCAGATTAAACAAGTTAATACTGTGAAGTGCTTAGACCAGGGCCGGGCATGGGATTCGTAAGCATAAGCTGTTGTTACTGCTCTGCCCACATGAAATTCTCTACCTTTCTCTCCACCAAGTCAAACCATCTTTTTTTTTTTTCTTTTTTTTTTTAAGCTGAGCCAAATATTTTACTTTCTATCAGTACACTTACAAGTTCAAAATTCCAACACATATTTACTGAGGGTCTACAATGACCCTCCTGTGTTCCAGGAAAACCAGAATGCATAAGACTCAGCCCTGCCCTGGAGATCACATCTATTTGGGGAAACAGGCACACCAAGGAAGACCATCTCTGCAATTTGGCAAGAATTAGGAATTGGCGTTACCCATTAAGTGTCCCCCATTGCGTCTTGCCTTACTTTCTCGACTCTTAAGAAGTTGTACTGGATTGTACTCTAATCCAATACAAATCCAGCAATTTGTACTGGATTATTCTGCAGCGAAGGTGCTTGTTTTGTGTTCTCTTGTTTCACACACATATTCTTTGTCTTGCTCAACTGGATGAGAAGGTACCCTTCTGGGGCTGGGTCTTCCAAATCTGTCCTCCACTGACAATCCACTCGTCCCCAACCACCTTTTACCACCAAGTGTTTGGCAACTGCATATTAACCCTTGTGGTTCATCAGGACTTTTTTTTTTTTAAAGATTTATTTATTTATTTATCTCCCTGCCCCGCCCCCCATTGTCTCCTCTCTGTGTCCATTCCCTGTGTGTTCTTCTGTGTCTGCTTGTCTTCTCTTTAGGTGGCACCGGGAACCGATCCTGGGACCTTCTGGAGTGGGAGAGAGGCGCTCAATCTCTTGTGCCACCTCAGCTCCCTGGTCTCTGTGTCTCTTATTGTCTCTCCTTTGTGTCTCTCTTTGTTGTGTCATCTTGCTGTGCCAGCTCTCCGCGGAGGCCAGCACTCCACATGGGCCAGCACTCTGCTCAGGCCAGCTCACCTTCACCAGGAGGCCCCGGGAATTGAACCCTGGACCTCCTATATGGAAGATGGGGGCCCAATTACTTGAGCCACATCTGCTTCCCCGGTTCATTAGGACTTTTAAGCATCTCTAGCAGAAAATTCCCAGGGCCTGGGAAGCTGGACTTCTGGTCTGGCATGACTTTGGACTAAATATTAGCTGAGTCCCTTCCATATCCATATTTTGTATTAACAAAAATATCAACAGTGAATGTTATATGGAGGCTTTTCCATGTGCCAGGTCCTGTGCCAAGTACTTTACAAATCTCATTTAATATTCCCAACAATCCTATGATCAGGTAACATTACTCTACTTTGCAGATGCGGAAACTGACATGCAAAGACGCTCCAACAGAACTAAGAAGAATCATCCAAAAGTGGGTTCCCTGAAGTTTGGGGAAAGCAATGGTGACAGCCATTTCTCATTCCTCCACAGTGTTTGAATGGCTAGCACCATAACAACATTTTAAGATCTGCCCAAAGCTAAGGTAAAAGCCCTAAGTCTAAAGAAAGAGAGAGCCCCCTTCCTAAAAACAGTCTACCTAGACACTGTCACCCCACAAGTTCTAGTCTCATCAAGATTTCATGGCTTTCCTGAGAGTTCCAACTTTTCCAAAAGCATAAAACCAGTTAATGTAAAGCTAACACAATATATACAATTAACTGTTTTTTCCTTCTATGGTTTATACTGAAGGTTTGCAGAAACAAACAGTCTGTTCCAGCAAGAGTTTAAATTGGGCAGTACCACAAATCTAGGGAGGAGGAGGAATGACTTAAAGAAATGCACCCCATGCTGACAACCCCAAATTGCCATGGAAAAACGCTGGTATCCATTTTATTTTTAAACCTCGAACACACTGATTTCTGTTACTACACTACTATCAAAAAGTTTAAGCGAATGGAGGCTCAGATGGACTCCCAGGCATTCAGGGCTTGGGGATTTTGTCTGGGTTATTATTGGCTTAAAAGGAAAAAAGTCACCAGATACTCACACACTCCAGCACTAACTTCACAGATTCCCACCCCAAAAGACAACCAAACTTAGTTCTCTAGACTCCTCCTGCTTCCTCCAACTCAAGCTGCAAGGAACTCCCCCTACACCTTACAGACTGAAATGCTGACATCAAGATTCTTGCTAAACCTAAGATAAGGATGCACTCGCAATGGCCTGCTTAAAATTTGCTTGGGGTCCTGAAAAGGGATCCTAAAATATGACAAGGGATCACCGCAATCAAAATCATCAGAACCTCCATGACAATTCATTATTCACTCAGTTCCATTTCATTCAGTTCTCTGGTAACAAATCCGGGGTCAATTTACCCGGCGCAATACAGCAGCAACGGCAGTTTCCTCAATGGTGTGAAGAGTAACAGCACAGGTAATCAACGTGTATAATTAAAAACCTGTGACGATGAAAACGGGAAGGAGAGGAGGAGAAACTCAGGAAGAAACATCAGGTTGCTGGTGGCAAAGGCAATGCCCACAAAAAACCTCCCTCCCATCTCCAAATGAATTACAATATTCATTATACCTATATGTCAACTCAACCGCAGCACTGCTTAATAAATTTGGTGACCATATCTTTTGATTATGGAATTTCTAAGTAATCATAACCTAACATGTCTAGGATGGAGCAAATTTCCAACAGGTGGAGCAAATTTCTAAAACAACCCTGTAGGTTTCACCCCCGGGACTGTCCCTTGGCTCAGCAAGCAGCCAAAGCAGACCGTGACATCACATTAAAAGACTTAAGAAGAAAGAAAACCTTTCTGATTCCAATCCCAAGTTGCCATGGGAAAGATACTGAAGTTCCCCCAAATACAGGAATATTCCAATTCCATCATGTAGATAAGAAATACACATTTTTGTTTGCATGTACTTTTTTTTAATGAGAATCTGATTAAGCATTCTGTTGGGGCACAAAGAGAAGCTCATTTTATGCTCTGGAGATGTACTTTGAACCACTAAAGGTAAAAAAGCATATCCTTAAATACAGTGAGCAATATTAACACAGCCTGGGGGAAGGGATCATGAGCAAACTAAACCGACAAATATTTCTCGAGTGCCTGGGCCTTAACATCAGAGAGCACCCTTAACTGAGCTTTCCATGAGAAGGAGAAAGATGCAATTACAGTCTTCCTGAAAAATAAGCAATTAATCACTCACTGCCTCCGATTTATTGCAATGCCTAAAATCCCCCACATCATCCTGCCTTTGCTCCTGACATCTAACTCCCTCAGTCCTTCCTGGTTTTCATTCTGACCTGGCCAGCTCTCTACTAATCAGAACCAGAACCCTCCGCACATCTGCTTCCAAACCAACGTATGACCTTCAGTGTGCCGTGTGTGTCAAGGTTACGCTGGCCACTAACCACGCGTCCTTTAACATCAGGCCTCCGCTTCTGCCCTGCTCTGGGAAGCCAATGCAGAACCTCCCAGCCCTGCCGGGCCATTTCCACTTGATCCCACGGCACATTCAACAGCTAGTTAGCTGTTAGCTCTCTGCCTCTCCTTCCATCACGCAGATCGCTTTGGGGTTGTAGAGCATACCAGCCAGAAAGGCAGAGCCAACACTGTTAGAATAACTCAGATTTTAAACCCAGCCCCTAGGGAGGGAGTCAAAGAAGGACCATCTCATCATCTTTCAACATAAAACCTTTCTCAAATGCAATCGCTGCCCACCACCCTATTCCATATCTAACGCCTAATTCCCACCCTAGTCTGAAATCTTTTCAGGAACATTACTGTCAAGATAGCACCCGTGGGGAGACACCATCCAGGAACCAACCCAACATCGCTGCAGATCAATTTCTAAGCTACAAGCACAGCAAATGGGGAATGAATGCTGCCGAGGAAAAAATCAAGATTCGGCTGATCTCCTGAGTGGGCAGTCACTCCTTACCCAACATCACCCCAAGAGCCTCAGCCAGGGTGGCTGGGGAAATCACACGGCCAGTCCAAGACCTTCTGGGGATCCTGATTCCCCGAAAACAGAATGTCATCGTGTCATGAGAGAACGAAGCAAGACACCAGGCTCCCATAATCACAGAGGCTACTGCATTTCAGAGAAATTCCGGCAGGCTGGAAGCCAGGACCCTCCAATTCCAAGCACCGCACCATTGTGTTTTTCATTAGCTTTTTCAAGAATGGAGAAAGATCTACCAGGTCAAGAGGTTTACAGTGATATTTATACTTCCATTTTCTTGGCTCATGGCTCATGATTTTGTGGTGGTTTTTTCCCCCCTTGGAGCCCAATTTCTGTGAATCAGTGACTCTACCACATCACACTCCCTCCCGGCAGCTCGCGGTAACGGGGCTTTCTCTAACCGCCAGTGCTCTGCCAGCTCGGAAAGGTTCAGCCACCAGGTCCCTGACCTCGCAGCACATTTCAAGAGGGGCTGAGCATCATCTCCCTGTCAGAGCTCTGGTATGGTCACTTGCAGCTCAGTTAAACCCAACACGAAACCTTTAGCTTAATGATACATAGTCTTTAGGATTCTTTCAATACAGAGAAGATAACAACCCCCATCCACCCACCTGGGAGACAGAGAGATACAGAGATGGGGAGCTCATCTGAACTCCGGTACATTGCTCCTGCTATCAAGGATCTGCACTGCTAGAAATCTCCCACTATTGCCTCTTCTCTAAAGAAGATCAAAGACTGAAAAACTAACTCAAAGTACCCATTTGACAATTATGATGATGCTACAGACAGGAAAAAGGTACCTTAAACACAGCAAAATGAGAATGTTGGCAGTCTACCCCACCACAGCCCCAACAGGTAAATTGCTTTCCAAATGCAGGCTGATGAAAAGCTCCCCTCCACCACCGCACTCCCCCCACCTTCCCACCGCCACCCCCCTTTGCGTCTGCATGCCTTGCATCCATGCAGGTCCCTTAGAAAGTCAAATTTCCACTTACTCAGATCTACCAAGAATCCCCAGTGCCTTGCTGTATGAAAACCCCACAAACGGCAGTTCTTCGCCCGAGAAACCTGAAGGGCTCAGCTGGCATGGAAAGGATGAAGCCCACGAATTCTTCTCTGGTTCATCAAAATTGGAGGTGTCATCATCAGACTTGAGAGTGGGAACGAAGGGGGGAGGCGCTGGTTAAAGAAAAACAAGGAGAAGGTGGGGGAGAAAAAAATTCAGACAGATTCAACACTGTTGCAGAGAAAATCGTCTTACTCCTTCAGCCTTCGCGGTGGCACTGCAGCGCCTGCTTTCAGCCTAGCTCACACAGGCAGACCCAGCCACAGCTCTTACAGCAACAAGAGATTAACCCCTTCTCTGCCAACATGGCCACCAACTTGCAGATAGGCTGCCTTCCTGCTGGGGTGAGCTGAAGGATCAACTCAAACAGGTCACAGAGTCCAGTGAAAGCACTTGGAGACTCATTTGGGCAAGCTGCTCATTCTGGATATTTCCAGAATGCTTCTACGGAGCCGCAGCTGGCTAGTGCCAGCATGCCAGAGGACCTAAACCTATTTATACCCAATTCCGGACAGGTCTAAATGATTAGCATTTAGTGACCATCACTGAAATGAGATGGAACTTCCAGACTTCACGGATTCACCAGAATGGAAGGAAGGACCGGGCAGGATGATTTGTAAGGACCTGTAACTCATGTTCAGCTCGCACTGCAGTCTGGCTCATTCATAGTCTGATGAGTTTTCTTGGTGATCTTATTAACCACTTTTTTTTTTTTTTCGTTCATTATCCCTCCTCCCCAGCTCCACCATGCCCACCCAATCCACCGCAGTTTAATTAACATAATGAAGCACTAGCCAGATAAAGTTCTTCCCAGTGATTTACGGCACCCCTGCGCGCTGGCGGTGGAAGGCAGGGATGGACATCTGCGGCACAGTTCCTACCTCCTTACGGCATGATTCCCGGCTAGGGGCATCTTACATCTTCTCTACTTCCTGCCGACCTACTAAGCTCTCTCGGCCGGGGAGGCGGGCACTTGGCCATCTGTCACCAGGACGTTGCCCATTGTGGTGGGCTCCCGGGGGTGTAGCCGGCCAGAAACGTTCCCACAACTGCGCACCGAGGCGTCCGTGGCGGGCCGGCTGGAGCGTGTTGGTGAGCCAGGCGCGGGCATCACAGCCCCTGCAGTGCAGGCTTCATGCTCCCCACTCCCTGTGTGCGTGCTCTGGCTGTAACCCCGCCTGGCCCCCTGGGAGGCCAGGGCCAGCGCCGATCTGAGTGACAGAGCAGCATGAGTCACCGCCTGGGCTAGAGCTCCCCCTAGGACGGTTGTCACAGCCACTCACAGCCCAGGCAGTTTTGTTTTTAACTCCTCGTTTTCTGGACAAAGCTGTGCGCCAAATACGAGCAGTGGTTTGTTTTCTGCTTACAGGCTCAAAAAACTGGGATGTTTTCCAAATTCCCAAAATGACAACAATATCCAAGTGGCGTCAGGAAGGGACTAGAGTGGTGAAGGGAGGCAGCGTGGAGAGGAGATGAATCCAAGACACACAAAAGGACACTCTCAGAGCTTCAGGTGGAGTGAGATGAGGTGGGAGAGTAAGGAAGATGGAAAATGGAAAATGTGCACTACCAGAAAATTATTTAACACCTCCAAGCTCTCTCAAGAGAATTTGAATCTTCCGTGTTAGTGTCAGAATCTTCTTGCTTAATACTTCAAAAATTAATTGATGGAAAGGAAAATTAGATTGAATGCTTCAGCCTACATCCCATGTGCGCCTCTATCAATACAGGCACAAAACCAATCAAATTTCATTACCCAATGCCTTTTTTAAAAGAAAAAAGAAATGCAAATTATATTTCCTAGAGATTAAAAAGAGAAGTTTGCCATCCCAAAATAAGGAAACTCAGATAAAAAGTGAGGTTTATCGAGAAAAACTTGTAGATGATACTAATATGGAAGCATAGGAGTTAATGGCACAAGTTCTGGAATCTGGCTGCGTGGGTCCAAACCCCAGCTCCACCACTTACTAGCCCTGTGACCTTGGGAACGTCATAACCTCTCTCATGCTCAGTCCCTCAGTCAGAGGGACTAACTCTAACAGCTTAGCATAGTGCTTAGTACACAGAAAACTCTTTATAAAGAGACCTACTATTATTATTGCTCACATGAGATACATGTTTACGACAAATCTTTCAATTATTGAAAGCTAATAAGATACAGCAGAATCTGTAAAAGGCAGACACTGCCATGTGCATGTTTGTGCTAATCATATTGTATTATCAAATTTCTAGTAGAACTTTAAATCCCTTTCCACTATACACTAATTTACCTTTAGGAGACCAAAACAGAATCCCATTTCTGTGCGAGTAGGATGATTAATAATAGGGGTAGAAGCCACCAGTGGTGAAATGATTATGATTTAGAAGTTCTATACCATAAAATAAAATTCCTTTATAAGATTCCATCATGCTCAAAACTAGCATGTTATTAGGATTAAAGAAAAGCCCAGATAATCTGCAAGGTAAAAGGAAAGAAAAATCAAAGTGAAATATACTAACTGGTAACAGGTGAGATGCTCAAATAACAGAACAAAAACTAGGGATGTAAACTTCTAGACAGAAAGACAGTTAAGTACAACAGGAAAGTGTGAGAAAGACAAGTGTCCAAGGACCACAGTCACCAGGGAAAATAGTTACATCCTCAACAAAAGGCCAGCAGAAGCAAAAACACTCTTCCCATGAGGAAGGACCAGGAAGCTCACCACTTCACCATTACCCAGGGCCCTTTAGGGGGAAAGAAATAAGGCAACTAGTAAGAAACCACAACCCAGGTGTGGGGTCTACATTAACAGTATCCTACATGGGACAGGGACTACAAACCAGGAAATTAACATTAAAAAAAGAGCAAAGAGACAATGACAATTAAATACAATCCATGATCCTGGGCTGGAACTAATAATGGAGGAGAAAGGCCCAAAAGTACACGATTGAGACTCAAGAAAAAACTGGAATATAGACTGTAGGCTTTCTATCAATGTTAAATTGCTTGAACTTCATAACTGTACTTATGGTGGTTATATAAGTGAATAACTTTGTTCTCAGAAATGCACATGGAAGTACTATGTGTGCAAGGAACATGATGTAGACAATCTACTCTAAATGTTTAGAAAATGGATGGATGGATGGACAGGTAGATGGATAGGTAGAATGATCCGGCAACTGTGGCAAAATGTTAAAGTTGGTACAGCTAGATATGTGGGGGGAGGGGTACGCTGAAGTTCTCTGTATAGGTTTTGTATTATTTTTGCAAATGTCCTTTAAGTTTCAAATTATTTCAAAATGAAAATTAACAAATACTAGTCCAAGATCACTGAACTCTTAGGGTACTGGCAGACACACATGGAAAATAACTTGTAGAGGCACCTTCACAACCCAAGGCACACAGGACTCACATGCAAACACATACATTCACTGCTGAAAACAAGTCCCCAATAAAGTAAAAGCCAAAAACCATACAAAACAAGGAAAATAAACTACATGAGGATATAAACTACCATGAAGAAGCATTGACAAATAGAAGAAGTAGAAGAATTAGCGCTCCAAAAACCAGAGATAATACAACAATCCAAAAGAGACCATAAAATAAATTTAAATTATTATCAAGGTAAGAGAGTAGAAATTCTAATAAAAGAACAAAACACTTTGAAAAAGGACCAAGCAAATTTGAAAAGGAACCAAAGAGAACTTTTAGAAATGAAAAATATTATTACTGAATTTAAAGATAATCCACTGGATATGTTAAACAGAGTAGATACAGCAGAAGAGAAAATTAGTGAACTAGCAGTTAGATCTGAGAAAATCATATAGAAACATGCTACTCAAAGTATGGTTGTGAACTGGCAGCATCAGTATCACTTGGTAGCTGGTTAGAAATGCAGAATCCCAGGCCCTACCCCATACCCACTGAACCAGAACCTGCATTCTAAAAAGATCCCCAGGAGATTCTCATGTATACTACAGCTTGAGACGTGTTCACTTAGAATACAACACAGAGACAAAGGTATGAAAAACATGAAAGAGAGGTCAGGGAAAAAAAGACAGAATGAAAAGATCCAATACATATCTAATGGGGGGCGGGGATCTCTAGTAATAGAACAGAAAACTAGCTCAAAATCTGAAGACCACATTATAAAGGGATTGTGTGTTAAGAATATGAGGATACATGGGAAAAATACAACTAATGTAACTTATGGACTATAACAGCAATATTGTGACATTTTTACAGCAGTGGCAAAGAAGATACTATATCAATTCTAAGGGTTAACAAAAAAAAGGGTTAAGAGGGTATGGGATGACCGCGAGAACGGCAGGAAGGGTATGTACGTCTCTTCCGCCCTGGGCCCGGAAGGGTGATGTGGCTGGGGCTTCGCCGGCCTCACTATGTCTGCCATTTTCAATTTTCAGAGTCTGTTGACTGTAATCTTGCTGCTTATATGTACCTGAGCTTATATCCGATCCTTGGCACCCAGCCTCCTGGACAGAAATAAAACTGGACTGTTGGGTATATTTTGGAAGTGTGCCAGAATAGGTGAACGAAAGAGTCCTTATGTTGCTGTATGCTGTATAGTGATGGCCTTCAGTATCCTGTTTGTATAATAGCTTGGAACAATGCCAGAATTTGATTGCAGTCAGATTTCAAAATGAAAAAAGGACTATATACAGAAAATAATGGAAAGAGTGTTTATCCCTTTTATCTCTGAACATTGAATGAGATAAATTTCCAGCTGCTGTTCTCTATTTTTATGTTATTGGACCAATGTTCTATATAAATAATTAAGATGTAACCAAATTCAAAGAGTTTAAAATGTGTGTAACAATCAACCTCAGTACTATCACTACAATATTACATTCTGCAAATGTCTTCTGTTGTGTCAGATACCAATTTTTAGTGAGGTATCTCTAAGGCACATAGTAGAAAACAATTGGTAAATTACTCAAATTCCTTTCACTGTGATTTGGAAACGATAAATCTTTATAGAATGAGGAAAAAAAAAAAAAAAAAAGAGGGTATGGGATGTTTCCTTTTGGAGTAATGAAAACATTCTAAAACTGTCTGAGGTGATGACAGCACAACTCTGTGATGAATTTGAGAGTCACTGGGTATACACTTTGGATGAATTGTACAAGGCATAGGACTGTATAACACAGTGAATCCCATAGTGGATGATGGACTGTGGTTAATAGTACAAATATGAGGATGTTCTCTCATGATTTATAACAAATATACATGGCAATAATAGTGTGGTTTGTGGGGAAAAAATACACCAAATATAAGATATGGACTATAGTTAGCAGTAATATTTTGACAATGTTCTTTCATCATTTGTAGCAAATGTTCCACAACAATGCGAAGTGTTGGTGGTGGGGCAATGTAGGGGAATCCTGTATGGCATGCATGATTGTTTTGTAAATGTTCTTCTCCATTAAAAATAATACCATGCAAGGAAAAAAAAAAAAAAAAGGATTGTGTAAAATCTGGTCAAGTCTAAAGACTACCAAGAATGTGACCACATCTATCTGGCCTGATCTGTCTAGTGGTGGCCTAAGGGACTCGCCATGCCAGAACTTGCATTGCATGTGAAATGGCAGTTCACAAAGCTCTCCTACAGAATGCTGTGGGAGAGCAGTCAAGTGGCTGCCTAGGGCAAGGGATTGTTGGCTGTAGGACATATAGTGCAGTGCCCAGGACCATAAGGAAACTGTTTCCTAGAAAAGAGGGGACATCCGGAAGTGTGTAAAAGGGGAAATTCCAAGGGCCAAACACATGGGCCCAAGAAAAGACACAAAGAAAGGACCAGGGAGGCCCCTATGGTTTGGCCTAGAGCATGGATAAGCTCTGAAGGAGTGGCCTTGCACAGGTCAATCTGCAAAGACTGACAAAGGTATTTGTATTTTCTTTTGTGTGTGGGGGCGGGTACCTTCTGGCATTCAAGGGAAGCTCTGTAATAACACGAGCCAGATGCACAAGCATAAGAAACAGATAGATGCCTCAGAGTCTAAATTCCAATGATAACATGTTAAAATATCAAAAATGTCCAGGTTTCAACAAAATGTGTCACATACAAAGGAGTCTCGAGAAGATTAAGTGCCAATTTCTCATCAGAAATCAGAGGCAAGAAGGCAGTGGGAAAACATAGTTAAAGTACTGAGAGCTAAAGGCTAAAAATTGCCAACCAAGAATTCTATACCCAGCAAAACTGTCTTTCAAAAATGAAGGTGGGGGAGGACGGGCAAGATGGCAACAAAGTAAGGAGCTCCAAGAATCAGTTCATCCTATAGTGTAGTTAGTAATCAGCCAGAGCTACCTAAAATACCCGTTTGGGGGCCTAGGAGACCAGAAGGGCAACCTGCAACATCCTTGGAAGAATGGAAGGAGGAGACTGCCCATCTACAGTGAAGATTAGTGAGTAGAGCACTGCAAACCAAGGAGGCCAGTGCCCATCCACGGCTGGTGGCACAAGCCGTCTCAGGAACTATTCCCTGGCTGGATTTAGAAGCTCCACTTCCCAAAAACAGGGAAGGAAGAAATGGTCAGGCACCAATTTCAGCTACTGATTAGTAAATAAGGCTGGCTAAAGTCTAATCCTAAGTATAATCCTAAAAACAACTAAAGTTTGAATCCATTCATTTTAGAAATAGAACGGTAGCTTCCATTTCAACTCTACCCCTGGCATGAGGAGAAATGGGGCTGATTGAAAATCAGAGATGGTAGGGACCAGCTTCTTTCCACCCAGGTCAGATTGCAGCCATAGCCTAGGCTCCAGCTCCACCTCTGGCAGGGAGGAAGCTGGGGGTACCTGCACCAGCCTCTTTGGGCAACTGTAGTAGCTTTCGGTCCACACAGACTGGATAGTTGGATACCTGTGGATCCATCCATACCCCGCAATAGGATTTGGGGGTGGCGGGGCTGGTTTCCCCAGCCTCTCTGGGCAACTGCAGATGGTTTGGCCTGTACAGACTGGACTGTTGGACACCTGTGGCTCCATTCCCACCCCCAATAGGACAGGTGCGGGGGCAGTATTTCTTCAACCTCTCTGGGCAACTGCAGGCACTTTTGGCCCACACAGACTAGATTGTCAGGCACTCCTGTGGTTCCATCCCTGCCCCTGAAAGGACAGTATTCCCTCAGCCTCTCAGGGCAACTGCAGACACTTTCGACCTGCACAGACAAGACTGTTGGGCACTCCTGAGACTCCATTCGCACCCCTGGCAGGGGAGGAGGCGGCCATTGCTTCACCAGTCTAGCTGGACAGCTGCGGTCAGTTTTGACCCACACAGCTTAGTTTGCTGCCAACACCTGTAGCTCCATCCCCGCCCCAGGCAGGGTAGGAAGGGGTGTGAAGCTTCATCAGTCTCTCTGGGAAACTACAGATGGTCTTGGCCTGCAAGTCTTGGATTACTGCACATGACTGCAGCTCCATCCCTACCCCTGGCAGGAAAGAAAGGAGAGAGAAGCTTTATCAGTTCCTAGGGCATTGTACCTACATTGTACCCATGTAGGGTACTGTAAACCTACATGGCTTACAGTACCAACCAAATTTTCTGCTGCTATACAACCAGCAAGGGAGAAAAGAACAAGAAACAGATGAAAAAGAGCTGAAAAAATTCAGATTGGCTAAAAACAAGCCTCTATAAATTTCCAAATTAACCAAGTATCAAAGAGGGGATATAGCACAAAGCCTATCAAATAGAAAGCCCTAGACAAAAGAGAGAAACTGCCCCCAGAATAAATACATCTAGTAATCCAGATGCCAAGACACCAACAAAAAATTAAAATCCATTCCAAGAAACAGGAAGATATGGCCCAGTCAAAAGAACAAGCTAAGCCTCCAAATGACATGAAGGAGTTGAGACAACTAATCATAGATTTTGAAAGAAATCTCAATAAATTCAATGAGACGGCAAAAGAGATTAAGGATATTAAGAAGACACTGGCGGGAAGAGAATGTGGCTCAAACGATTGGGCTCCCGTCTACCATATGGGAGGCCCTGGGTTCAATTCCCGGGGCCTCCTGGTGAAGGCAAGCCGGCCTGCGCTGCAGAGAGCTGATGGCCCGTGGCGCGGAGAGCTGATGCAGCAA